>VXBX01017515.1:615600-626885 GCA_013400415.1 Scytalopus superciliaris | reverse complement strand
ATTATTGCTATGGTTTTTTCTTTTTTTTTGTCCCCTCTGTGTATTATTTTGATTTAACTTATACATAAAAGTCTAGAACTTCTTGGTTCAAGAATCCCTAGTTGTGCTCTAAAAGTGAAAATGAGGTGGTGTAGAAACATTCTATCATACTAATGTAGCGATAGTTAATACATATAATTTACTGTAGTAAGCATAACATAATCACAGTAGTCTAATGTTCACCTAATTAACATTGCTTTAAGAGCAGTTCATTAGGTGATTGTTTCAAACTGTCATGGGTGGTCTTCCAGTAACAATTTAAGTCACTCATATGTCCAATAAACTTGCATCTGAGAAGCATGAGATTGACAGTATGAAACACATAATCAAGGTTATTCAGTGTTTAACCTAGAAACTCATTTACTGAGTGCTTTCTTATGGCTGTGAAATGGACTGCTGGATTTTAACACATCTTTGAATATGTTTAGCACAGTCATTTAAGTTCTAAATAGTTGACTATTAAAACAGAAATCTTTGATCATGGTAACTGAGACCTACACTGCATAAGAATATGTATAACACCAAAATCAGTTACTAATCAGTCAATATGCGTATCTGTAAAAAGTACAATTTAGTGCTGGTCAGATGAACTGGATACTGAGAAGGAACAGAAAAGCACTGTATTACTCCAAACTTTTGCTAAAACACCCTGTGGAAACTGTTTCAACCATATATAAGTAGAAAAAGCATGTCTTTTGTGTTATTTTCCTTTCTTAGTGAGCACAAAGTTCTTCAGAAACTCTAAACGTTTTTTTCCACAGCTATTTGAGTTAAAACACATGTGAAATTTAGTAAACATACCTAATGAAAGCTCAGGAATCAAAAGAAAAAAATACATTGGAAATATTTGGATTAGCAAACTAATTCTGTTAATCCTACCATACTGCAAACAATCAATAAGGATTCACATGACAGTGCAACATGATTTAAGAACATGTAGGTCTTCACCTGCTATTTGATACCATGAGCTGTCTGCAAAGCAGCTTGGTAGAAAAGGACTGGAAGGTTCTTATGGACAAGTTGAGCCTTTGACATCACTGTGCCCTTGTAGCAAAGGACAATAGCCTGGCTGGCAGGTTGACAGAAATGATTCTTTCCCTCTTCTCAGCACTGCTGAGATACACCTGAGGGCTAGGTCCATTTCTGGGCTTCTCAGTACAAAGAGGACATGGACGTATTGGAGTCTGTCTAGGAATGTGAAGCTGATTAAGCAATTGAAAGATTTTTCTTATGAGGAAAGGTCAAGACTGTTTACTTTGGAAAAGAGAAGGTTCAAAGGGGATCTTTCCAGTGTGTATAAATACCTGACAGGTGGCAGAGAACAGAAAAGATGAAGACAGACTCTTCTCAGTGCTGCTCAGTGAAAGGACAAGAGGCAATGGATGCAACATGCAAGAAAAAAATACATCATTTAGAAAAAGCTTTTTTACCGTGAGATGATCAAACATTGGAACAGGTTGTCCAGAGCAGCTGTGTACTCTCCATTCTTGGAGGCACTCAAAACTCAACTGGACATGGTCCTGAGCAACCTGGTCTAGCTAACCATGCTAATCCTGTTGGACCAGACAATCTACAAAAGTCCCTTACAGCCTCAGCTGTGAATTTTCTTTCAGTCCTAAGGAGACAGAAAGCTCCTGTGAAATGGATTGGTTTCTGGTACTTTAGTTTTTGAGATCTCGATTATTTTCTTGATGGAAAAGTTTACACAAAGACTCCTAGTAAGAGAATGGTGCTCAAGTATCTGAGAGATTGCTATAGCAGCCACTTACAAGCTTCTCCTCCAATTACACATTGGTGATATGCAGTTGTGTATCAATCAGCTGGTTTAAAGGATACCTCAGAAGCTGGAATATTTTCTTGGTGAATATCAATACCTTTTCACCAAAACAAGGCCTGGTAATCCTCATGTTCTCTAGAGTTGTGTTCCCAATGAGAAGTAAACTTCATTACTGAGGCAAAGGGCTCGACTGCGTTTGCCAATGACATTTACTCTACAGCTCCCCGTTCCTTTGTCCTGGCTCCAGTAGGGCTGGGCTGTGTTGTCAAGCCATAATCTCTATGTTTAAGGTGTGATACAGTGCCAGGACCTGACTCAGCCCACACAACCAAAGCCTTTCTTCAGACAAGCACTTCAGTCTCCCAAACCCCAGCACTCCATTCTATCACTCATCCAATACCAAAGGATTTCATGGCCAGAGTTACCTCCTTTCCTCAGTAGCAGCTCAGTCCTTCCTGCTTCACTCCAGAAACAGCACTTTCTCCAAAATCCTGGGATCCATTACCCTTGGCAGAACTCTCCAAACTTGGGTACTGGAACATTACCAATTCTTACAACCTTCTGCTGTCAGCTGGATGCTTTTATCAAATATGCATCTGAAACCATTACCTTGTTTTTACTAAGGTCACTAAATAGCACAGCAGAGATCTGAAAGCAAGGAGTTCCAGCTCTGTCTCCAAAGGGACCGTGTGACATTTGTCTGTCAGAACATGCTGAAGCTGTGAAGAAGGAGAGGAAGAAATGCAGGACCTCTGCAGGAATGGGATAGACAGTATAGCTCTGGCAAGTGGGGAAATTACGGATCAAATTTACCTGTGATCCAAATCTAGAGTGACGTTCAACTCTCCTTAGTTTTGTGTTTAAGTTCAATCCAATTTTAATATTACCTTATTGATAACATTGTCTGGAGTATTCCTTTCTCAGTCTAAGCAAAATCCTAGCCATTAATTAAATAATAGCACCATAATTATAAAAACATGAGCCCAGATAAACTTTCTTGGAGACACAAAGTCTATAAAATAAAAAGCAGGAAATTCCTCATTTAGGGAAAATACTGGTCATCCTGTCTTGCAAAAATTTATTTCACTGATTAATTCTGAGCTTTCGAAAAGTCTCACAGAAATCTCAGAATTAACATGCATAGATTCTTGACTGTATTTAAGTATTTTCAGAGCTTGGATCATATATTGAAGTTTGCAGGATTGTACCATTAATTTTCACTGTCACCTGCAGCCTCTGTTAGGAGGAAGCTTTCCTTTAACATGACAGCTACTGAGGGAAAATTTAAAACAATGAAAGAGATTTGCAAAAATGGCTTTTTAGATACATGTGAATATGGGTTTCTTTGATATGAATATATTGCAATTCTCTATTTTAACTGCTCATTTTATATTTAGATTTATGTGTTTCTGTTCTGTAGTATGAGTTAACCTGATTAACCTGTATAGGTCAGTAAGTGCCATGTATCAGATTTAATCACTGCAATAATTTTGAAGTGTTGCATAATTATAGTTTTGCTTTAGGTGCATTTTGTTTTACTTTCAGTGAATTCTGCAGATGGAGTAAAGATCATAACAAAATGTCTAAAACCAAAATATTTTCCTTACTGCAGGGAGAATATGTAGATGGTGTTGTGTGAGTCAGTGGGCTTTAAATCATTTGTCTCGCCTTTTAGTCAGGAAATCAGTACTACTTTTACTCAATTAAAATCTTAGGAACACCACTGACCCCAAGTGAATGACCATAAAGAACAAATCATGCCGATAACCAATCCTTGAGAAAAAAAAGTAGCCACATCATGATTCAGTGGAAGATGCAAAAGACCCATTTTGACATAATCTGCCTTTTGTGGTTTTGTTTAATCTCTGCATCTGTTGCCTTGCACTGACAGTACCTGTGAAACAACAGGATTGATATTCCTCATAATTTGTTATCATTGACAGTTATCAAACTTATTTTGATATACATATAAAACCAAATGCTTTTTGTCACCCTGAGATTCTTGTTCTTAGAAGCTTCTTGTGACAGAGTTCCACAAATTAACTACAGGCTGTGTGAAATAAACACCGCTTATTAATTTTGCATTTCATTCCTTTAATTTTCAGTGTAAACTTTTTCTTTTAAAACAATATAAAGCAAGTATAAACTTCAAGCAGTCTTTTCTAAAGTAATGCTATGTGCATTGTTTTCATTTCTGTGGATAACTCCTATTCACTTGCTAAACAGAAGGAACTCTTGTGTTGGTTTTGATTAATTGTGCTCTGAGGAATCTATATCTAGTTCTGCAGTGATTTCTATAAGATAGGCTAAGTAGGGTCATACAACTCAAGATGAAGCTGTGTGATTGATCAATGTAAAGGTAGTATTGTACGTTCTAAATGATTTATTATCCTATTCATTATTCATTTGAATCTGTAAAAGTGTTATGACTGTAGTCATACATTGAACAGGTTTTTCCTGAGCTGTCTATGGTACTTGTCTTGAGTTTTTCCAGTTAATTTGCAATTTTATAAAACTGCGTGAGTTGTTCTAAATGTCTGAAGAGTTTTATTGCTTTCCTCCCACCTTCACTAGTCTCCTATCTGAAAGCAGATTATATGGAAGAGTAGCTGGTTTCCTAAGTAATACCACTAAGTTTGCACAAGTGCAAACTGTTCCAGTATGATAGATTAAGAAGTGTATAACTGGAGGTTAATGTCTCGAAGCTGAAAAAGTATAATATAGTATAGAATTTGGGGAATAAGTCAAATTACAACAGCGAATGTAAAGAACAGCATGATCAAAATAAGAAAGGGTAAGGTGAAAGCAGAGAGAAAACTAATGCACTTCTGAATAATTTTCTATTCACCACATGCTTTTGGAAAGAAAAAGGCTGTGGGAATAGTTGACCCACTATTCAGCTAATAACAAATAGTACCAAAACATCTAAAAAACTGACCTATGTTTTGCTCTAATATTAAATAAAAAGTTTATCTATAGTTAGATGTAGTTACTGTTTGTGACCTTGACAAATTAGAGGACTTGGCAATCACCAACCATATGAAGTTCAAAAAAGGAAAGTGCTGGATTCTGCACCTGGGATGGGACAATCCTGGATATTTGTAGAGATTGGAGAATGAGATGCTGGAAAGCAATGCTGTAGAAAGGGACCTGGGGGTCCTTGTCAACAGCAAGTTGAATGTGAGTCAGCAGTGCCCTTGCAGCCAGAAGGGCCAGCCCTGTCCTGGGGGCATCAGGCACAGCATCGCCAGCCAGTCAAGGAGGGGGATTGTCCCGCTCTGCTCCGCACTGGGGCGGCCTCACCTTGGATATTGTGGGCAGTTTTGGGTGCCACAGTATAGGAAAGACATTAAGCCATTACAGAGCATCCAAAGGAGGGCAAGGAGGATGGTGAAGCTGAGGGGAAGCTGTGTGAGGAGCAGCTGATGTCTGTTCAGCGTGAAGAAAAGACATTGCAATCTACAATGTCCTCAGGAGGTGAAGAGGAGGGGCATGCACTGATCTCTTCTCTGTGGTGACCAGTGACAGAACCTGAGGGAATGGCAGGGGAGTTGTGTCAGGGGAGGTTTAGGTTGGATATTAAAAAGTTCTTCACCCAGAAGGTTGCTGGGCATTGGAACAGGCCTCCCAGGGAAGTGGTCACAGCACCAAGCCTGACAGAGTTCAAGAAGCATTTGGATGATACTCTTAGGCACATGGTGTGACTCTGGGATGGTCTTGTGCAGGGCTAAGGACTGGACTTGATGATCCTTGAGAGTCCCTTCCAACTCAGCATATTCTGTGGCTCTGTGAAGAAGGAAGAGTACTGAGGCACTTTCAGATCATCTGGATCTCAAGGAACCTCAGAACTTATTAGTAAATACTCTTAAAAGTTTATGGTATCTAAGGGAACCATAAAGTTAGACATTATCTTCAAAAAGGGTGAGGGAGAAAAATTACAAAGAGTTATAGATTAGTCAGACTGCAATTTAGCACCTTAAATAACAATATTAAACACTTCAAGAAAGTCTGTATCTAAATGAAAAGTGAATTTCACTTGGTTCCAGGTGTGTGAAATCAAATATATTTCTGTAAGAAATTCTGTCATCATTTTTTGATAAGCAATAGTAGCACATAGCTGCAGTTATAAGGTTTGAGAGAGCAAGTCCTGTTAACTGAACTCAATAAAATCTATGCAGAAAAATTCTGTAAAAAATAGCAATCTTCAGTGTTAAATAATATTAAAAAAGCTATGCATCCCCAATGGAGAAGATAATGTTGTTAAGTAATGCTCAGGAGATTTACCACTTCTTAGCCTATGGGTTTCAAGGTCCCAGGAAGTACCAGGTCACCTGCACAAAATTTAATACCACCCTTCTAAAAGTGGGGTCAAGCCAGATCTATTAATGTGTTGTTCTTATGGCAGAGATGGCTCACGGGCTGATGTCTCCCAAGAGCAGCCCTATGCAGAGCTGGTTCACCTGGTTTTGGCCATGATGCCACATCCAAGCTCTGGAAGTTCCATTTAGCCACTGGCTGTATGTAATATTACTAGTAGGGCACTGGGACCTGCAATCACAGCTCAGCATAAGGTAGCTTGATGGATGTGGGTGGTGGCAGTAGAGTGTCAAGACTACGGTGATGGGCAGCTTCGGTGGCCCACGGCTGAGGAGGGGAATTTGACCACCAGTGGACATGTGGGCAGTGATTTGCTCAGGCCAATAGCTATGGCTCTTCTGAGTGCTTGCTATGTTGCGGGTCTGTGGGATTCAACATCTTTTCCATGCAATTTATTTCCCGTAGTTAGGGATGTCCTACGGATGAACAGAGTAGCTGAGAGCAAAATATCCATCTCTCTTCTCCTTATGCTGAGAACTAGTCTCTATTTCTGACCACTCACATAGGGAAGGGAAAATGCAGGAAAGAGATGATGGAGTTTGATTGAGCCAGAGTCACAAAGAGAATGATGTAGGGAACATGATGAGGTTCCTGTATCTCCTGTTCCTATTTGGCTCTCCCTAGGACCTATCACAGATACCTTGACACCAGTAATAGGCTGTGATAACAAAAAATCACAGAACAGCTGAGGCTGGAAGGGACCTCTGGAGATAGTCCAAATAGAAGTTCTCAAAGTTAAGCTGCTACTGCAATGTGTAATGCCTCTGGCACATGGTTACTTTGACAAGCAGCTGTGGACCTCACCCTTTTGTTCTGTGTTGTTTTGCTTTGCCAGAGGGATACAACAGATGCTTAGACACTAGCTGGCTAAGGAACAAATTCTTTGATGCTGTCAGAGTCCCAAGGGTACACAGGGAACAGTTTCTGACAATCTTAAGTGCTATCTTTGCTTTTTTTTCCTCTTTTAGAGAAATTAGGTGGAATACATGGAGAGGTTTTTTTTTTTTCTGAAAATCCTTTGCTTTTCAATCCCAGACTATTGAATTCACTGTACTTTCCTTTTCCCTAAGGCACAGTAAACTCAGATTGAGCCAAGTAAGGATGTTTATTTTAGGCTACCTAGGGTAATTGGTCTCTAAAAACATATGACATTTCAACTTTACCAGTGACAAAATTGTCATTTAACGGCAGTAATGTTCACTTAATTAAATACATACTGGGGCAAAAAAAAAGGTGTTAATATGTTAAATAAAAAGTAGAACATTCAAATTAGAAGTTAAAATTCAGATTTGAGTACTCATGGTTTCAATTAGAATGTTGCAGTTGTTATTTATATGACAGTATGGTGCTTTTTTTCACTGAACCTCTGCCTCTATAGATTTGTTCTAAGAAATGGTGAAAGTTTAAGATGTGGGGTGTTTCTAGCTAGAGCTTGAAGAATTAATTGAAAGATGCAAGTTTCTAGTTTGGAGAGGGAAAGTAGATGGGGTGAGTCCATCAGCTGGGCAAGAAGACAGAGTACAATGGAAACATATCATAGAATCATAGACTATGCTGAGTTGGAAGGAACTCATCAGGATCATTGAGTCTAACTCCTGGCCCCACACAGGACACCCCAAGAGTCACACCATATGCCTGAGAACATTGTCCAAATGCTTCTTGAACTCTGTCAGGCTTGGTGCTGTGACCATTTCCCTGGGGACCCTGTTCCAGTGTTCAGTCACCCTTAGAGTAAAAAACTTTTTCTTCATATCTAACCTAAACCTCCTCCAACTCAGCTTCCTGCCATTCCCTCAAGTCCTGTCACTGGTCACAAGAGTGACCAGAACCTGTCACTCTGCTTCCCTTCACAAGGAAGTTGTAGACTGTAATGAGGTCTCCCCTCAGTCTCCTCTTCTCCAGGCTGAACAACTAAGTGACCTCAGCCGCATCTCATACAGATTCTCCTCTAGACACTTCAACATCTTCGTGGCCCTCCTTTGGATGTTTGCTAATGGCTTAATGTCTTTTTTATATTGTGGTACCCAAAACTGCACACAATATTCAAAGTGAAGCCACCCCAGTGCAGAGCAGAGTGGGACAATCTCCTCCTTTCACTGGCTGGCAATGCTGTGCCTGATGCCCCCCAGGACACACTGCTGACTCATTTTCAGCTTGCTATTGACCAGGACTCCCAAGTCCCTTTCTGCACAGCTTCTCTGCAGTCTCTTGTTCCCTAGTGGGAACACATCTAGTGGCTTCCCTTCATCAGCTAGATGGGTTAAGCTGTTGTAGAAGGAAATCAGGTTCAGCAGGCAGAACTTCCCCCTCATGAAGGCATGCTGGCTGTGACCAGTGACTGCATTGTCCTCCAGGTATTTTTCAATACTTCCCAGAAAAATATTTTCCATGACTGACTTTACTGGGCACTGAAGTGAGACTGGCAGGGCTGTAGTATCCAGGATTCTCCTTCTTCCCCTTCTTGAAAATCAGGACAATGTTCACCAGCTTCCACTCAACTGCAACCTCTCTGGATTCCCAAGACCACTCAAAAATTACCGAGAGAGGTTTTGCGATGACATGAGCCAGCTCTTTGAGGATTCTAGGATGCATCCCATCAGGCCCCATGGATTTGTAGGGATCCAGCTGAAGCAGCAAAACCCATGCAGCAGCAGACTCCAAGTACAGGATCCACTGGGAGTTGATCATTCTCACAGTCATAGTCCTCCAGCTCAAGGCACTGAGACCCCTTCAGTCTCTCATCTGTGTTGAAGACAGAGGTAAAGAATGCATTAAACACCTTTGCCTTGTCTATGTTCCTGTTTGTGAGGTGACCATCCTCATCCTGTAAAGGGCCAATGTTATTTCTATAATGCCTTTTGCCATTAGTATATTTGAAAAAACTCTTTTTATTTTCCCCCACATTTCTGGCCAGTTTTGACTCCAGCTGAGCTTTGGCCACACAAATTTTCTCCCCATAGCATCAAGTAGCATTTCGGTATGCTTCCCATGTCACCTGAACTTGCTTCCTTTTTCATCTTATTTCCAAGAAAAGATCCCTGTTCAGCTAAGTCAGACTTCTGCCTTGCCTGCTTGACTTGGGACACTTAGGAATTGTCTGTTCCTATGCCCTTAGGAGGTGGTGTTTGAAAAGCGATCATTTTATTTCCTCTTATTATCATGGTATTTCCTCTTGCTCTGCTGTTGAAGCACCTTATGTCTGGTCTTTCCGAAGAGACTTGTGCTGATTCTGTCATTCTGGAAGGGCATGAGATACCACTGGGCAACCTTTGGCTTAATTAAGTTCTTGCTGTGGAATGATAATTTTATTTCCTGAGAAATTGCATGAGACTAATATAATGGGGAATTAGTTGTTACAGGCATAAGATCTTACTGAAATAACAAACAAATTACATGATCATCATGGTAAACTCTTTGGAATGGCCTTTCCTGTTCAAGTTCAGGGCAATGGAAAGTAGTGGAAAGATATTAGAGCAGAATCAACTGTGGGAAGAAAGACAACCATTTCTGTCATCTGTATTAACATACTGTCTAAGCTTCGAATAGTTTTGCAGGGATGACTGTTGTACACATGGAACAGAGCACATTTTGCCTGTTCAGATCTTTTGCATTTTTGTGTGAACATGGAGGATAATGTTATTATTCTTGTAATTTACATAAGTGTATATATGATGTTGGTCTTTCCACCTTTGAGGCATCAAAACCTCAGATGCCTTCAAATACCAAATACTGAGATATGCTTTTAAAATAATTTTTTGTGTTGGAATTCTGGTTTGTCTCTTAATTTTTTTTTAACCTCCCCATGCTTATCCCACTATATATGTGTGTGTGTGACAGTGAGGGTGGCCAACTCCATAATTTTTGAAGTGACTGCAAGTAAAACCTTTTCATGTTGCAAAAATTCTCACACCCACCTCTACTAACTCCTTCCCAGCAATTAATTCTGCCAGAATGTTCTCCCCACATAGATTTGTGTTCATCCTTCAATAATATCACTGCTGCTACTGAAAGTTTTTCTTCCTCTCCCAGAACAGTGGAAGCAGTTGTAACTTTCCACTCTTCCTCATCTGTTCCTCTTGCCCCAGCAAGCACTTCAGGGCAAGGAAGACTGAAAGCCAAGGAGCTTTTCTTCCATCCAGCCAGAGGAGAGGAAGAGAGAGCAGGAAAGCTCTCATCTCATCTGTCTTTAAAACCTAAGGAATCTGAGAAGTGCAAATATATGGACAGGGCTTCTGGTGCTATTGGTTTCTCTGTTTTATTACACTCATGGATGATGTATGTCTTCTTCTGGATGAAAATGTGAACAGTGGCACAGAAATTAGACATTAATTGACTTTATAGTCCATATAGCTATGGTCTATATCACCCTAGTTACCTGCCTTCTCTTTCACATGGTTAGTGGTTAATGCTCTATTCTATGTCTGTCACTTATGATGACTGATTTAGGATGATCACTTCTGTTAGCTTCCGTTTTCACCTTTTACAGTATTGTAATAGTCCCAAGTCCTTGCTCCTAACATTACTCCATTCACCAGGAGACACCTTTGGGACATTCAGACCTGGTAGCATCCACATCGCTCTGCTCTCTTCCAGGAGAGCTTCGGCAAGTCTCTAGGAGTTTAAGGATATGGCAAAGCAACAACAGAGGCTAGATAGAGAGCAGGTCAGAGAAAGCAGAGAGGGATTTGTCCTGTGGGGTGGGACATTCAGGGAAGGCAATGGGCTGGGCCAGTGGACCTGCCTGTACGTGCTTAGAGAACTTCAGGCGGTCAGTGCTGTGCATGACAGAGATGTAACTTTAGTGTGTTATATGTCCAGTACATTTCCAGCGCCCTGCTTTGTTAGAAATAACTAAGTCCTTCAGAACGTGGTAAGCTGGGGAAAATGTATGTTATGCTTCTTCCGAATCTGAATGCCGGTTTTCAAAAAAAAAAAAAAAAAAAAAAATCGAGGTACGATTTCTAAAAACGGAGATTCCGCCTCCGGAAAAGGTACCCAGCGGAACAGTCCCGCAGAGCCCTACGCCCGTGGGAGTAATTTCAAAGACATTTCCCAGTGTCTTTTCCTCTGGCGGCGGGAGGTGCTGCCGGGC
>VXBX01017515.1:356719-615584 GCA_013400415.1 Scytalopus superciliaris | reverse complement strand
ACGCCGCTACCTGCTGGAGCGGGCGGACCCCGCGGGCGGCGGCTGCGGGGCGAGCGGCGAGCAGACCCGCGCCCGGGACTGGCTCTACGAGTCCTACTACTGCATGAGCCAGCAGCACCCGCTCATCGTCTTCCTGCTCCTCATCGTGATGGGCGCCTGCCTGGCCCTGCTAGCCGTCTTCTTCGCCTCCGGGCTGGTAAGAGACACCCTCCCGGGCTGGGACCCGCGCCGTCCCCGGGTGCCCGGGCATCCCCGCCGCCGCCGCCCCAAGCCGAGCCAAGCGGAGCCGAGCCGGGCGGGACGGGACGGGACGGGGCGGGAGCCGGTGCTGCAGCTCCTGCGGCGGAAAGTTGGTGTCGGGAGGCGCCGGGGTGGCGGCGGGGCCGGGGAACCCCCGCCCAAACTTTGCTGCCCGGTGTCCGGATGCGACGCTGGAGCAGCGGCTGGCGGGGCGAAAACTGAGTCAACAAGCGCATCGAGTTTAATTCACTTAATTCGTTGGCTCCGCTCTCTTCCAACTGGCGGCTTGGCCGTGGTGGCCTCTGTAGTGGCAGGGTTTAAATCGCCGCACGAAAATGCAGTCAGTACCCGTACCTAAAGTAATATTTTTAGGGCAAGTAAGCAGGGGTCGTACCCTCCTTGCCCGTACCCCCCGCCCCGCCGCCGCGCCCTCCTCTCTCCCCCGATACCATTTTCTAGCGTTTGACCCATTTTCTGCAGGAAGCTTTTGGGACAGCTCAGCCTTCGTTCTTTAAGGAAGGTGAAGTTTGGTCGGTCGAATCCCTTTTCTGCATGTCCAGTCTTCCAGCTTTTGGGAGGAAAAATATGTCACAGAGGCAGATGACAGTCGGCATCAGTTTATCTCCCCCAGAAATCGGTGGCGTTTTGCCCTTGCGTTGAGCGCAAAGGAAAAGCTGCAGAGGGCAGTAAAATTCTTGCTCCTTACAGAGTTTTCCTGTTGTTAATGATTAGAGACAGGCTATTGGCATTACTATATACTTCTGAAGTAAAGAATCGGATTTGAGTGCTCTCAGAGTCTTTTCTCTCTTTATTTTAAAAAAGAAATTTTCTAATGTTCTTTTGAAAAGCTTAATATTTATTGACTAGAGCTAGTGATTTCCAAAGGCGATGATGAGTAGTTTAGTATAATCTAATGGATTCTCTACCAGAGGCAGTGCAGCTAGTGTTTGCTTATACAGAGAATGCTGCTTTCTTGCTTGACCAAACTTTTGTCTTAAAAACTGCAGGAACTGCTTGCAGGATTAGCTGAACTTCTAGTAAATTGGTTTATTTCCTTTTATAGTTGCATTAATTGCATTTTGAGCTTTTTTGTTTAAAGTGCCATTCCTACTACTAAAGACAGAACAGTTGTAAAAGGGCTAATGTGGGGCCAGTAATGGTGATGCCACATAATTCAGCTGTATAATGTCCAAGTGTTTCAATGTTGGATCTCTGTGTACAAAATACAGGTGTGACCACTTACCTCATTCTGGTGTGTCAACTTGGTTGCTTGTCCATCAGGGCTGAAGGGACTGGTGGAAGGTGGAAATGAAGTCCATCGAGCATATGCTGAGGCATAGTTAGGTGTGGAGACATACACCATACTTGCCTACAGTCAAGGTAGCAGAATTTGGGCTTGACAATGTTTAGCAATAAATTTGGTACCATTCAGTTGTGGTGTGATCCATAGTTTGTTTACAAGTTGTGTGTGTTTGTTTGTGTAGTTCTTTTTGTTGAGGTAAATCATTCACAGTAACAAAGGTGGCATAACACTGGGTCCAGATTGAAGGACTGCTCAAAGTTGTGGAAACAAAACTGTGAGCTGGCTGAATCTTGCCAGGCATTGCTACTTCAGAAAAAGTGAATTTTTATAGTTCAGTCTGCATGTGGAATTCCAGACATACCGGAAGAGGAAAAAAATGCTTTTAAAACCTTTTTCCTGAGCCTTTATCTTCCTCTAGCTAACAACTGGATGGGTGAGTGGAGAAAGAGGTGGGGCTCATCCTTAAAGTTTCCAGTCAACAGATGAAAGTAACTTCAGGCAGAGAGAAAGCTTGCCTATATGAACTTCCAGCCACAGGATGTTGGACGAAATCCTTTGGAGCCCTGCCCAGAGTTTCACCTAAAAACGCTTTATTATAGTTTAGCTTTTGGTTGCATTTGTGATTAAAATATTGAATTTTAATTGAAAACCACTGAAGGTTTAGATAAGTTTCTGCCATATCTGAATAAAGAATACTCATTTTATATAGCAATGGAATCTTACTCATTTTTTTGAGCCAGATATAAAAGAGACATGCAGTTAAGAGTGTCTGAGCCACAAAAGCCAGTATTAATATCCTTGTCTTTTATTTTGCAGTTTGTTCATGTGTGATTGTTTTGGAAGAAGATGTAATTTTGTAGAGAAGTTGCAATGGAAGTGAAGTGGGATAGTTCTGTGTAGGTCTGTGCTACAGATATGAAATTAAAGGAAATATTAACAGTTGTTTTCTTTAGATTCTGTACAAAGCAGTTAAGATTTTTCTGAAAATTACTTAAGCCTGTTGTGGAAGCAAAACTCCAAAATGATTCACCATAACACTCGATTTGTATTTCTTGCTTGTACTTCAAAGAACAACTTAGAACGTGGAATGTGGGATTGCACATTGTTAAGACAGATGAAGCATGAACCATTTTTATGATCTAGGCTTTCTTAAAAAAACTCAGAAACCAATGGAAGTGAGAGGCTTTCCTTCTGTTTTAATGTTTTATTTAGTTGTGAAAATATATCACTGTGATGTCTGAGTTTCCCTTTTTTAAATTTTTTTTTATTTTGTGGCAGTGTATTTTGAAGTGTTCTTACACAGCCAGCCACACAGAGATGTATTCCACTTACTCAGCTGTTACAACCTGTCAGAAAACAAGCTATAGCCTTCCTGATTTCAGATGAAAAATTTATAAAAGCTGTTGCAAAATTACAGTAAATAAGATTACTTACAAAGTGTGCCTGGAAATCTGATTACTTTTGTTTCAGACAATGTACTGCTATTATTACTGAGAGAGGTTTCTTGGGAGGTTTTGCTTTTGTTTCAGAAAACTATTGTGATTTTGACCTTTGGAATTAAGCATTCTGTCTCCTCAAACACTGGATATAAAACTCCCAGAGTCTACTTGAAAGATGACCATTCACAGCTTGTAGTTTTAAATAATGTAGTGATAGCATCAACCTTTGAATTTCCTGTGTCAGGTTATCCTCTGTATTTCTCTGTACTTGGCGTGAACTGCAAACTGGCAAAAGGAGCTCAGTCATCCATGTTTAGCTGCTGCTTTAATCGATAGAGAGTAAATTATTTTTCCAAACCGGTGAAAACCTCCCATCATTTAAAATGCCAGAGGTCAGCTTCATTTTCTCTCCGACTATTGTATTGTTCTTTTAATATAATATATAGGACAAACTCATTTTTCACCTCTCTCTCCCTTCTTAGTGCTAAGAAGTTATGACCATTTTTAGTGGAATCTAGAACAGTTTTGTCTCTGGCCAGAGTATATCTCTTATAGCTGCAGTTTGGAGGAGATTAAAAAAGTGCATTTTTAAATTACTAATGTAAAATTTTAGTGTAACTTAATTATCTGAAATTGTGATGTTCTGTTTCTTACGTGGTTAAACAAAGCTCTGACTGAAGACAGGGGTGATGCACAAATTGTACAGTTTACTGGAAGGCCATAACTTTCCTTTATCCATGTTTTTTTCTAGACATAGAGAGTGCCCAGTCCATAGATATAGGCTTCAATAAAAACCTGCATTTCAGGGATAGCGGAATCTTTTAGCATTTGCAGCATAAGTGGGAGAAGATCTAAATCTGTCAAGATCTTCTATCTGTCCCATTTCCCAAAAGTGAAGGTTCACCAAGGTATCTTCTGCCTGTTTTCTTTTAGGCTGGCCCATGTCCCTGCCACCTTCCTGTGTGGTGTTTAACATTGGTCTGCAGCCCTTATCTCCCTCACAGATTCTTGCTGCTACATGTAACCTTGTAAAGCTCTTAAGATGTGTTTGTTGCTGTGTTGATGCTGGTGTGTAGATGCAGACTTCTTCATGGTGTCGTTAGCCAAGGGGAGCACGTGTTGAGCAAGAAGTGCTCTTGCAGTGTGGCATTCTGTTTGGCTTCCCTCTTCTAAAGCACCATGAGATGGCTTTGGGTTAGCCCCCTACTTACTGTGGAGCAGAGGTATTAGTTACCCTGTCAACCACTTCTTTGAAGTTCCTGAAAAGCTCACGATCATGTTGGTATGCTCAGTTACGATTCCCTAATCTTTTACTGATTCATAAATTCAAGAAACCAAAGGTTGGCTGCACATCTGCTTCACTGACGTGCCCAAATACCTTCTGTAGCAAAAAGGGGAGTTGTTAATCATGCCTAAAGGGGGGAAATACAGTTAACTAGGGAAATATACCTGCAGCATGGCAGATGCATTCTGCAGGAACTGGTTTTCTGGCATCAGATTGACTGAGTTTACCTTCAGCTGACCCTGCATGGAAGAAGAGGTAGCTGCCTCATTCTGAAGGAGTACATGAAAGCGTTTTGGTTCCCTGACTGTCAGGGAACTCTCTGTGCAAAGAGAACAGGATCAGGAGAGTCCTGTAAGCCTTCTGGGGCTTGAACTGGCCATTTCTTTGGGCCCTTGGTCAGAACAGCAAATCCTCTTTCCCTTGAATTGGTGTTACTCCTAAAATAAATCCTTGCTATTTCTGCTAAAATTTGACATCAGCCAAGCCCTTCCAGATTTCCAGGATCAGAATTTCATTCTGAAATGAAGGGGGAAATGTCTTCCAAGTCTATGCGGAAAAAGTAGCTTTAGAAGACATGTTGCATCCCTTTCATTGCAGTATTTCAAGTGATAAGGTGTCTGTGTAAGAACATCTGAGACATACCTCTGGTAACATTCTCATCACTCTGGGTCTGAAAAATTCATCCATCCACACTAAAAGGTCACCACACTGCTGACATGATTTTATATCTGTATGCATGAGATGCTCTGTTAAAACCCAATTGCCTAGAATAATACAGCCATAATATAAGATCATTTGTACTCTCAATTTTAGGAAATGTTTGAGATCATCCCTGTATAATTAACAGATTTTTTTGATTTTTTTTTCCTGTTTTCCCAAAGTCCAAGAATACCCAAGGTCTGAAAGTGTTCCTTGGAACTCTTGTAGACTGAAAGTAAGCCAAAGCATGTGCTGTGCTGTTTTCAAACTTCAGTATATCCATATCCCCAAGAAGAAAGCTAAGTCATAGCAAAGGTAATGAAGTAGGAAAATCCTCACTAATTGAAGGACAAGCAGAGGTTGTTTGCATGCTTGATGCTGTGGTTGTTGTGCCCAGGAGGTATCCTACCTCTTTTTCAACTCATTCTGCCACATTATTGCTACTGCCAAGATGAGAAAGGATTCAAAATAAACATCAGTGTATTTATAATGCCTTTTCTTTCCATAATTCCAGTCATAATTGAATGTACAGTTCTTTTTTCAAGTCCCCTCTTAAAATGTTCCATGAGGAAATCTTACATTTCTAATTCCTTTATTCTTGTCTCTAAACACCTTATTGCAATACATTCTTCTAGCTGCGGTTGCTGGTTATTTAGCAGCTGTAGTTGCTGGGGGTTTTTATATAGTCTTAGGATATTGCTATCCCTGCCCAGTGTTCCTTCCAGTAATGTCTTTGATTCTCCGAGAGTGACTTTTGTAAGCCAGTATTACCTCCTTAGCTAGGGCAGAAAGGTTGCTGTATCTTCATGTCTGAAGCAGAAATTGCCTAGCTTTCTGTCTGGTTTCATTCCTCAATACTACATCAGTCTGGGCTGCTGCTTCTTCCTTCATTTGCTAATGACACTCCCAGTACATCTGTGGTTACTTTTAATGCTGCTAAGAGCTTGTCTCATTTGCCAGTCCCTAACAAGCCTGGAAACAGAGAGCTGTCAAGTTAATGAGGTGCTGGTGGCAACCTCACTTTGCATACCTCCATTTCATCCTTCATATTGAATAACTTGAATTCTAAATATGAATTGGATAAAACCACGACTATGGCTATGTTGGAAAAATACATAGCCTTGAATTGTAATTGTAATCTTAATAAATTAAAGTTTTAAAATAAAGTTTTATGAATACCCGGCAATGGAAAATTTATTTAATGTCACAAAATGTGACTCAAAATGGTGGATCCACAACTCCTAATCATTACTGCAGCTGACAGAAATGATAAATAACATACTGACTAGAGCTGTTGTTTACTGTGGTGCAATGGGAATAAGACAGATGATGGATCGGACTACAATTGTCTGCTGTCTTTATCAGCATCCAGCCAGGTATGAGGATTCACAAATTGTGTATTGGCAGCTTCACAGTGGATCTGACATGGACCTGTCTACTTATCTTAATTTTTTTAAAAAAATTGGTTTCAAGTTCCTTGTTGTGAACAAATATATCTAACCCACTTGTGGGAATCATAAAACTTATTTAAAAATAGTGAATAGGTTTCTTTGAGCCTTCAAGAGGTCTTCCAGATTAAGGACATTAACCAGAGATCACAGTCCATACATTTATGCTGTGATTAAGAAAACTTGATACAATGGTAGCAGTCACTGGAATCTTCCAGACTGCACCATGCATCACTACAAGCTGATGGTGGCACAGACACTTAACACAGATCCATGTGTTCTGCAAATCTCTTGATCAGCTGGGTGTGCTGGCATCATAGGAATGAAATGCAACTGAACACCTGGAGTGTTTCTTCCTGTGCCTACATCTCCAGTCATAGCCAGGCTTTGATCCCAAACAATTACGTGATGCCATAGTGGCTTCTGCATATATCAAAAAGAATGGAGCTCAAGCCATATTGATCTGTGATGATAATAAGGTGGCAACAGATAAAATTTCTGGTTCAGGGGATCTGGACCCCAGAATAAGTGAATTAACACAGTTCCACCCCTTTTCCCTAACTTTTTTTTCTTTGAACATCAGTGTTGATCCTATTGGAAAAAAAAGAACAAACCCAAAACCTATCTCCATGCATTTTCTTCTCTGGGTCTTTTATTTTTATATTTTGAATAAGCAACCTTCAGACACTGAACCTTTTTCAGATGGTGCTGAAAACTGAAGGGACTGTTGCACCATCTGTGCAGAGGAGTGTGAGGCTGTCTCCACACTTTTCCTCTCATTTTTCTGTTTCTCCAACTTGTATAGAAACATCTTTTGTCTCTAAACAGAACCCTTTTTCTTGATCCCTGCATGATATAAAAACCCCTTGCTGTTTCTGGTGTGAACTTATTCCAGGCTTATCTCTAGGAGAGGCAGAGGAAACAGCACCCATCATGACCTGTCGCTCAGCCTTTCTCTCAGACCTGCTAGTCTGAGCATCCACTTCTTCCACCATCCATGGTTCTGGTTCTGAAGCTTTTCTTACCTGGAAGATGTGCTCCAGAGTGCAGGAGCAATAGCCTGTGGTTCCATACATCAGAGAGCAGCTGCAGTAAGAGGTGTTCTGGCCTGTATGTGTTTCCCATGTAGCTTCAGGTGCAGCTAGTCTGGGGAGTCCCATAAAATCCCACGTGGACTGATAGCTTTTAAGATCTGCTCATGAGTGTTTGCAAAAGTAGTTAAAACTTGCTTTTCTCCACCTGCCTCCTCACAGCTGAACTGTGTGCTGTGGGACCTTTTAAAGACCCTAAATGCTGTGGCGTATGCAGTGAACCTGCTTACTGACTGGGTAAGTGGGATTGCTGTCCTTCCATTCCAGGTAAAATTTCCACATCCCTGTATCCAATTTGTTACTACTTTGGTCAGTCCTTCAGGAAAATCCTAGGAAGACTAGATTCTCCCCAGCTCCTTTTCCAGCTCCTGAATTCAAGCTGAGGACTTGGACACCTTATTTCCTCTCTGAGAGATGTATTAGGAAAGCAGATACTCTTTGAACTTGGCTCAGCACCTGCTTGTTAGTGCTCTTCCTCCTACAGAATCATAGAATCGTTTAGGTGGGAAAGGACCCTTAAGGTCAAATCCAACCATTAACCCAACACTGCCGAGTTCACCACCATGTCCCTCAGTGCCACATCTACAGGTTTTAAATATGTCCAGGGATGATGCCACCACTTCTCTGGGCAGCCTGCTCACCCTTTTGGTGAAGAGATTTTTCCTAATATTCAATCTGAACCTCACCTGGTGCAACTTCAGGCCATTTTCTCTTTTCCTATTGCTTCTTACTTGGTGAAAGAGACAAAGACCCACCTTGCTACAACCTCTTTTCTGATAGTTGTAGAAAATGGTAAGGTCCCCACTGAACCTCTTTTTCTCCAGGCTGCACAACCTTAGTTCCCTCAGCTGCTTGTCATAAGTCACTCTTTCTTGCTTTATATACCCTAACAGGTGGATGGATTCTATTTCTTTGATGCAGGCACTGTGGTGGTCCTTTGCAGTATCACAGTGGTCTGGGAACAGTCTTCTCTGGTCCTAGGAAGACCTAGAAAGGGGTAGGTTGTCCAGACCAGTAGCTGGTCCTGTGATCCCCACTGGCACCCTGCTAGCTTGTGCCTGAAAATGGCTGTGGACTCTCACTGGGACCTGTTTTCTGCTGCAAGAAGTCCTGGCAATTTCCAAACCTGACTGATAGGGGGTGGGATTTTAAAAAGTTGCTTCAAGTGATGTGATGTCTGTTTAAGACTGAAACAATGTACCAGATTGTTTTTGTTTTCTTTGATTTTTAATATTTTCTTACCAATGCCTGAATGAAAAGGGGGTAACAGTGTTGGTTAAATAAGCCATCTGCTAACACAAAAACACAAAACAGAAAGGCCTGGATTTGGAGAATCAGTTTTGCTCTATTTTCCATGAATATGTCTAAGGTTTTACTCCTCAGATGTTATTTGGCACAATTGTGTTTCAAATGCAAGTTAATATGTTTGTAACCTTTATTTGAAATTTTATCATTATAGAAGTAATACCCATTGTGGAACATGGTTCCAATCCTGGAGTCAAAAATGAAATAAGAAATCTCTTTAGTTTGAAGTCAGTTGAACAGAGAGACATACGAAGAGTGTGAAAGTGTCCTTAGGGGAGTAAACTTTAAGAACATTTTTGCAGTAATAATAACAACTGTTTTTAGTATGTAATTGCAAAACCTTAGGAAACACTTGAAAAGTAATTACACAATGTCAGGAGTGACTTTTTAATATTAAAACTATTTTTCATGCTACCCTATTATGCCAATATGTTAAATCTGAGGACTATTCTTGCAAAATGTATTTTTAAAAGACCCATTAAAGGAAGAAACCTAAACGTACCTTTTTCTTCGTTAAACATTCCTTTAAAATGAACACTGTTTCCTTATGTGCTGAAACTCATGTGCTCCCTGGTTCAAGTTTCGTGATCTTTACTTTTAAGCAAGTTCCATCTTGACATTTTTTTCTTGATTGCAGCCAGATCCTCAAGTTATTATGTCAGGAGTAAAGTAGCGAGGGAAAGCCACATTGTAGCTTCCATTTAAAAGTGACAGCCAAGATAGGTGACTGTCAGTACTAAATAGCTCAAAGAACTGAATGTGTACTTCTGAATTCCACTAACATGAACAAGTATTTCAGACTTCCATGGACCTGTATGGGTACAAGGAAGGCCATAATTTCACTTTTAGTACATGTTCCAGTGCAGTTAATCTGAAAAATGTCTTTGTGTCTTGTGTGTATTATCCACAACGTTTAACTGATGGAGCTCTTTCAACAATGACATATTTTGAATATATTTGTCCGCAAAATACACATTTTTCTTAAGTGTTTTACTCAATTTATCTTCATGTATCAGGATTTACATAAATAGTAGTTGCATTTATTGGAGAGTTGCTTTAAGAATAGGAGGAAGGATTTTGAGAACAAGCTAAACTAAATTATTAAGCCACATTTTTTTGAGAGGAATTCGGAACCAATACATAAAGCACACAAGGAAAATATGTTGAACACTGTATTTACATAAAAAATAATTAAATAGTATGAGTAGTTGGTAATTAGCTCTGGAGCCTGAAATAATTAGTTTCATCAAAATACAAACTTTTGCTCGCTTTGCTGCTTATTGTATCTTTCCTCTTCTGAACAGGACACTTCAGGGAGCAGAATGTAATCAACTGTCATTGCTCTCTAGGACATGGTTTATGTTCTGTGGCTGCCAGCTAGTGCCATTGGGTAGGACAGTTTTGGAAATGCACTAGCTGAGTGATGTAGCCACTGGTTACCCTAGTAACTGGGTTGAACCATCTTGTTTTTCATAGTCTGTTAAGTGTTCTAAAGTAAAACTTTTGCTAATTGCCAGCCTAAAAGAAGATTGAGATGCTGCTGGATAGGCGTGAGTCCTGTTCATGTTTCCTGACCCTCAGTGGGCCCTCTGAACCCAAGCTTATTAAATACATAGTTGTGTGCACTGACACATTTTATATGACATGTGGCTAACAAGATGACAAGATACAAATTGTTGGAAAAGAAACTAAGAGAGATAAAACCACTGATATGGCAAACGAGGATGCATAAAGAAACTGCTCACTGTTCAGGCTGAGAACATGGTGTTTGCACATGGCATCTTTATGTGTATAGAATATACAAGCACGCACATCCTGATTCTACTAATTATGTATTTGGCAGGGATAGGTGCCTGTCCTTTCTTCCGTGGTGTGTGATACAGTAGGAATGTCACAGGCTCATGGGCTTCAGACAGCTCTGGTGGAGGTTGTTCCTGTTGGTCTGAGATGGATACTACCTTTAACATCAAAAGAACTGTATCCGAGGACAGTTGTGCTCACTCCAGGCGGAGAAACCTTAGAACCAAATGTTACTCCTTTGGTATCTAGCCATGGTATAGAGCTTTGACTATCCTTGGAAACCTATCTTTTCTACTTCTTTTTGCATTCATTTGGCAGTGTTGATTGGACCAGAATTGTTATGATGTTCCATCGTACTTTGAGGTGGCATTATGATGTTCTCTCTTGTTTATTCTTTTCCTACATTCTGCATATTAGGTTGGTTTGTGACTGCCGGTGAGCACCAAAGTGATGTTTTCATGGGTCTAACTATGAAAAACACCAAACATCTCTATTTCTAAGTGTTAATAGCCAACCAACAGCCTGTTGTCACGTGTATAAAATTAGGATTGCTTTGTCTGAGTTGCATCCCTTCAAATACATCTCTGCTGCAATTCACGTGCCACTTTCTTGCTCCCTAGTGACTATAATGAGATCCTGTTTTGTTTCTTCATAGTTGGCCCTCATCTTTGTCAGATTGCTATTCAGCCTTTTTCCCAAGTTGTTTATGAATATGCCAAACAACATACACCCTAGGATTCCTGAGGACTTTGGTATCTTGGTTTTTAACAAATTTTGCTGGAGAGGTGCCAGACTTGCTGATACTTCCCTTAGCCTTTGAGACAGATCCCAGGAGAGACTGGCAATGCATCACATCCTTGTATACTGGGGAACTTTGGGTGGAGGTTACATGTTAGTACAGCTTTAGCTCTTTCTCCTTTGAGGCTTGTTGGCTCTCTCTGGTGAATCCTGTCTACTTGTGGTGGGTTTTTTTACATTTCATTGCTGCTTTTGTCTGTAATGCCTTATACCGATGCTTCAGTTTGAGACAGATCTTCTGATGTGTTCCCCCTATATAGATTATTTTGGAGTGAGAATTACCCCATACTGAACATAGATTTAAAAAAAAAAAAAAAATCCCAATCAAACCCTTTCTGCTACAGTCTGCTCTTCTCTAACTGTTCTTTTTAATACCTGCATCATCTGTTTGCTCAGAAGGCCTTTAACAGGCTGCCAACTCCGGATTAGGTTTCAAAAAGAATTTACTACTTATTTTTATACTCGTAAAATAATTTCTCAAGCAAACTCATTTCTTGGCCTGCATTACTGAGTCTTTATATTAATCCTGATAAATTTTATGATCCTTTTTTATTATACCTTTCCAGGTTTTTATATGTGTGTTTTTGTTGTTTGGTGGTTTTTGTTTGGGTCATTCTTTTGGGTTTTTTTCTACTAAAGATAATTTTTAGAAACTTCCCTACTTGGCCATTCAAGCATTCTGCTTGTGGTTTGTTTTTTCTCAAGTCATTTTGGAAAACTGATTAGCTTTTGGTCTGTGCCTCTGAGTTTTGTAGTGTCTTCAGGCCACTTACAAAGATTTTAATCTGTAAGCTTATAGCTCCCCCTTTCAATTTAAGTGTTTGGGTTTTGTTTTTCATTTGTTTGCTTAACAAGCTTTGTCATTGTTATAAAACAGCTCCTTAATAGCAATATCTTGTGAACCATGTTCTTTCCACTTCTTGAGATTGGATTGGGTGTTTTTTCTTTCTTCATATGGGTGTTTTTTGTTTGTATACTTGTTTGTTTTGTTTTTCAGCAGTGCTTGAGACACAGACAGTCATCTCAGCTTCCCTCCGCTGTTGTGATCTATAGTGAGTCTATCTGGGTGTCACTAAATTATCCCTTGACCTTTTGTGTTTTCTCCTTTGACAGCCTTTCTTATATTTGCATTTCATAGAATCTCAAATAGTTCTGATCCTGGTTGGATGACCAGTTGTCTAGGTAATTTATTTTTATGACCCTGTGCTGTTCAGTCTCTTTTTTTTGGTTCATAGCCTCTTTTTGCTGTTTGGAATTCTTCTAGACTGTTAATGCAGGCGTTTCTTCAGTCACTGCTGAAGTGTATGTCTTTCAGTCTTTTCTACTTTTTCAGTATTCTGCTGATGGTCTTTTTTCCATCAAATTTTCAGTAAGACTATTGTGTAAATAATGCTTTAACAACACTCATTTTAGTTCCTCCATTTAGCTTCCTAGACCTGCAGGGAAGAGTATACTTTCACATGTGTGTTTTATTTCTCTGAAAAACTTTACAAAGAGAGTGTTCTGCCTTGCCTTTGCTGTTTCCTTCATGTTTGAGTTTAATCATCTGTCCTTTCATTTAGTTGAGACTTACAGGTCTTTTTGACATTACTGCTTCTCTTAAACGATGTACTGTGTTTCTGTAACCTCTTCAGTTGGAATGTTTTCCTATGACCTTTGAAGTGCTAGTAAATTCATTCTTTTCTAGTTTATATTAAGCTAGAGGCTTCCTCCCCCCCTCCCCCCCCATTCCCTAAGTTTCCCTGTTTCTTTGATTTCCCTTTAGAACACATTTTCTTAGCTGCTTATTGCCCTTCTGCTTTTCAACCAGTCTTGTTTTGGGAGCATTTCTGACAGTGCCACCATAGCTCTCTGCTTCTTCTTTAGAAACACGTATTTTGCCCTCAGAACTTTTCTTTCAACTTCCTTATGTTACTGTTACTTGTGCAGCAGCCGTGGCCTTTGACTCAGCACCTCCAAGGAGTCTTTCCAAACCCTCTGTGAGGTCTGACCTTTTTTACATTAAACAGAAAAGTCTGTGATCTCTGGTATGTCAAGACTCAGTGTTCCTGATAATCATTGCTACAACACTGACACAGGCGAGGTTCACTCATGGCTATCAGGCAAACTTGGAAAAAACTGGATACAATTGTTTTCCACTAAGTTAGAAGATAAATAATACCTATATGTAGCTGGACTCACTAAAAAAAGTCTACCTGTAGAAAGTGCTTGGCTCTGTAGTCAGGCACATAGGTGGTCAGAAGGGTGTTCACAAGACCTACATGGTTGGTCACCATATTATCACCATTAGTCTTGTGTGCTAATGAGGACAGACCCTGGAAAGTCAGAGAACTGTTCCTGTTGGATTTCAGCAGAGTTGCTGCACCGTTGCAAAATTGCAAATTTCTGATATGGTGAGGATTTTACAGCACACATTGTTCATGGCCTTCAAGTTTGGGGAAAGGCTCCAGGTGTCCCAAATGTCATCTGAAGGATTTGTATGAAATCTTGCTGCTCCAATAATGTTCTCCTATACTAAAAAATACGAAATGGTGTAGAATATGGCCATGAATGCAGAATATTTCTTGTGGTTACAGATGAGGTCACACAGCAGTTTAGCAGTTGTAGTGCTCCTTAGAAATACCTGATCTATGTGATGTGCAAATTGCTGGACTGATTGCGTAGAGTGAGGAGCCAGATATCACTGGCTCCTAACAAGTGGAGACTGCACATCAGACTCAGTAATAGACAGAACTGAATTTCTCAATACAGTAGACATCATGAAACAACTGGATTTGAGCCTGATGCTGTTATCATCGATCTACTAAGCCAGACAGGGAATGCTGAATCAGAGGGAAAAAAATTTTAGGCATGCAGTTACAGAGGGCCTTGGTGAAAATCAAAAGCTTCATTGACACAAACTTCAGGACACTGATTAAAAGATACGGTTCAATTAATTTTCTGCTAGTGTCCTTCAACATGTTGCACAAAACTCAATGAAAGATTTAAAAACAAAGCAAAAGAAAAAAAAAAAGAGCATGAGAAACCAGGCAGCTAAATAAGAAAAATGAACAAAGTTTTATATTATAAAGGATAAATGGTGGGCACAAAAGGAGAGGAGTTTTTCAGAGTCGTGGATCAAGAAAACAAAATGTGAACTTGGAAATAGCATCTGGCCTTAAAGACACTGCACCATTTCTGAAGTGAAGATGGACTAATACGGATGGAACTGATGGAAAAGAAATCTGAGACTGATGGCCAAAACTTTTCAGTTGTTGTCCTACATCATGAAGTCCTAGAAACTGTACAGCTACTTGGCCAGGAGCAGGGCATGGCACCTCCCAATAAAACGGAGATTTTTCCATCTGTCTAGCAGATGGCACACAGCTGTAAGCAAAATCCCTAACATATAAACCCATTGAAGTGTCACAGGTAGCCAGAAGACTTTTGCAGCTTTTGTAGAGACCCGTCTCTTGAGGTGTGAGAGAATTTAAATGCTGTCCGGTTTTACAAAGAGAAAGGTGGTTGTGTCTTCTGAAAATCCTTGCCTCAAGTCCTGAAAGAGGCTTTACAGGAAAAATGAGCAGTTTTTACTACAAAGGTAACTCAACAGATTATTTCAGTATGTTAGTCTGGCTAAAGGAAGACGCTGTTGTGTTTTGGTTGAAAGGTCAATAGGTTAGTAATCCTTGAGCCCTGTAACTTTTTTTTTAGCACTCAACAATTTTTAAAATAGCTATATGAAATTGAAGATAGTGAAAATTGAAATTGAAAATTGAATAGATGTATGAAATAAAAAGTTAATGTCTGAAGAATGTTATTCCCTTGTTTTTATATTTACATTTAGAAAGTGTTTCATTGATCTCAGACAAAAGTGATTTAAGTAGAAATTTAATGTAGTAAATAGTTTGAGTTAATTCAAACTGTGTGATATTTTAGATCCCAGCAGGAATCTTCTGTATATAGGCTGCTGTTGAATTTCAATAGACAAAAAGAATAATGAAAAAGTATCAAACAAATGAGGGATCATTGTAAAAGGTTTTTATGCTAAAACTGGTCTTTTAATTCCTTATCTGTTTTTGGTTTTTTTTTATATATTATTTCATCCTCCTGTATATTTACATATATAACAGCAAAGTGCTCTACAGCACTTTGCTGTTTAAAATTATACTGAGGGCATGGCATTATCTGGGAAAGAGCAGGCTGTAGAATAGGAAAAGGTTGTAGGTTTTGGAAAGATGAGGGAAAGTGACTCTTCAGATTTTAGTGATGATAACATGATTATCACACTTCTGAAGAATTTGTGGGGGTTGCAAAAATTTCCAGCAGTAGACTTTTTAATTTCTTCAGTAATTAAAAGACAGCAAGATAGAAAACACTCAGGAAGACAAAGCTGTCAGGTAAGATCCATGTTATTGCAGGCTTAGCCATTATGTTCACAAGTGTCATGCTGATATTTTAATTCCATTATGTCTGGTGTATTTTAATTTCTGAAACTAGGGGGGGGGGGGAAGAAGGAAAGTGTTTGGGTTTGGGTTTTTTTAGCTTTTTCCCCCAGGCCTTTGGGAAATGGTCAAAGTAACAGAGCAGTTAGCCTTCAGGATTTGTTTTTGCAACACCAGCTTTCAACCTGCTAAACAGGCTGGTGATTAACAATATAGATCAAGAAGCTGCAAGTTCTAAATATCCTGGTCTTAAAGTTACAATTCTATAAAGATTTAGTTCCTCTGAAGTAATAGGAAAATACTGTTAAAAGCAGTTTCCAAAATAAACCTCTGCCTTACAGGGCCTGCTTTTGTTGGCCTGACATTAGCATGTATTTTACAGGCAGGAGTGTGAAAAAGTACCCCTGTACACATTAAGGCTTTCTGTAAAGGATTCAAATTGTAATAAGGTTTATTTGCTCATGTATTTTATAAGTTGCCTGATGTGTAAGCTATTCTGTATTTAAATTTCAATTTTACTTCAGAATTTGTACAGTGTATGGTGAGATGCAGGCAGCCTGTGACAGCAGAAGCACGTTGTTGTGTGTCAGCTCAGAGGGATGATGCCCCATGGCAGTCAGTGAGGTGCATTTGGTTACCTGTGCTGAGCAGCTGATACATTTTGGTCAATTTTTTTTTTTTTTTCCTCTCTCTCTGCACATGTTTAAATCAAAATAAAATGTAAAACTGTGTAATAGGCAACCTGAGAAGGAGAGAAAGTAGAAGTAAAATTTTAGATTGTGATCAAAATGGCTCAGCTAAGTGTTGAGATCAGTGTTTGCATAAAAAAAGAAAATTGATTAGCTCTTAATTTGGAAGAAACATTTTGATGGATTGATCTAATTATAGAATACATATAAAAATATGTAGCTGCATGAGCTTACATATGCTATAAACTGACATCTAAATATTGTTGATTTGTTATGAAGCAAAATCCTCCCAGACTACAGTAATTTATTTTTTTTTTCTACTGATTTGGAGAAGCATGCAGTTGAAGTGCATCTGGATATTCTTGCTAGTATATTATTAGCAAGATTGTTATCACCGAAATGCCTTTGCCATCATTTAAATATGTGGCTACCCGCAGTCTTGGCTTCCTCCAGGAACTTGCTGTTTCCTTCAGTGCTGTGACCTGGGCTGTGTGACAGATGGTACAATAAAGTTAATGTTGTCCTGTCACCTGTGAGGGATCTCATTTCTCTTGCAACAAGAGTTTTGCCATCCCACCTGGAAGTGGCAAGTCAAAGGTCGAAGTTAAATGCTTTTGTTGTCATCTGGGCTGACATTGTTTGTGACATTACTAAATCAATTGAGTCTGAGATTAGCTCAGCTGGTTAGAGCGTGGTGCTACTTGATGATCCTTGTGGGTCCCTTCCAACTCAGAATATTCCATGATTCTGTGATTCTGCAGTAACACCAAGGTTGTGTGTTCAATCCCCATATGGGCCATTCACTTAAGAGTTGGACTCGATTATCCTTGTGGCTCCCTTCTAACTCAGAATATTCTGTGAAAATTAACTGAAACAAATTTCAGAGGTGAGAATGATCAAAAATCACAAAACTCAGATATATATACTACTAGATGGGTTTTGTATTTTTTTCTCTTACTATGCAAGATTGCATGTGTCTTCCTCCATGCAGCACCATACTCTTGCAGAAACTCACCTCTATGCCTAAATTTAAGACCATATTTTTGTTTTCAGTATGGCTACCCAAGTGCTTGAAACCCTTCATGTGTGTATGTAATATTTGAAAGCTTAGCATTTGCATTTCAAAGTTAGCACCATCACTTACAGTTTCTCAACTTTTTTTGCTTATATCCTGATCATCAGTGTTGCAATAATAATTGCTTAAATGTGTGATTACATGAATTTAAAAGGGAAGGAAAAAGAAGAATTGAAAGGTGAGCTGACTTTTGTTGGGCAGAATAGGGTATATGAAAGATCATCTGCAGCCTGTGTGGGCAGATGTGGCTTCCATTGTGGTGTTTCCTTTGGTTTGAACCTGCCAGGGCAGGGGCTGTTCCTGGGCTGGAGCTCACCTGGTGCAGCCCTGTGTGTTGCAGTGTGCAGTGCACATGTAGCAGGGCTCCAAGGAAAACAAAGCCATTGGAAAAGAGGAGGGGGACAGATTCTTACACCGTCACTAGATATAGAGTTGCAAAACTTAATAGATCAGGAGAAAAAAAAAAAACAAAACAACAAAAAGTGCTGACAGCATTTGTAAATTTCTGTGAATTTTTAGTTTTGATTTAATTGGACCGAGTCTTATAAGAAAAGAAAAAAAGCCACATTAAAATACTTCTAAGTAAAATGTGAAGTATTTCAGTTGAAAACTGATTGGTAAACAAGATTTATCAGGGCACTAAGGAAGCAACTACCGATCAGGGAAAAAGAAATGTTGTTTCTTTGTGCTTAGATGTCTTACAAATCATCAAATAAGTACTTTCAGATTCTTCTGAAAATGTCACTAACATGAAAAATGAATCTGAGGCTTTTCTGCATGAAGTGTGTGGTTAGCGGAGGATTTCATACTGTTGCAGTAGTAGCATTTGGTACTTGCTTTTGGAATCCTTGTTGCTGCAAATGAGGCTGTTAGAATTCATAACAGCTGGGGAATGACTAAAGATCCTATGACCAGACTTTGATATAGTGCTGTTTTACTTCAACCAGGCGTCTTTCTGAACACATACAGGAATATAAAATCAAATATTTATTCTTTTTTTAATGCATGCATAATTAGATGATAATGAGATGGTAGTGATGTAACTTCCAAGTAAGTTCTGTAAATAAATTTAAATATTGATTATTCCAGTCCTTGCTCTGGGTGTTGTTGGTACATTTCAAAGTAAGCAGTTGCTATGAAAAAATATATATATGCAATCTAGAGTCTGTCCTTCCAGACAAATACTTTAAGCAGAAGCAAAACATATAGTACTTGTCAACTATCACAGTCAAAGAAGCTTTTATAGAGCTATGGACACATAGTTGATTTGGGAGGCATTTTGAGGGCTGCATTGTTCAATAGGGATGCTTGAATTTCAAGTGTGGTGTAAATCACACAAATCACAGGAGTCTTTTGAATTCTGGAGCAAAAAGTATTCTGCAGATTGGGTTTGCCTTTTAATTTCCTCAGTGCTAGGGGCCTGGTGCATTATTGTAGTGTGATTTACAGTTTTCCCAATGTACTTCAAAGAATATCATAAAATCATGCAATGCTTTGGGTTAGAAGGGACCTTGAAGATCACCTAGCGCCAACCCTTGGCCAACCTTCAAAGCCCTATCCAGCCTGGTCTTGAACACTTCAAGGGATGGGACATCCACAGCTCTGGGCAACCTGTTCAGTGCCTCACCACCCTCATAGTGCAGAATTTCTTCCTAATACCTAATCTAAACCCTCTTTTGGTTTAAAGCCATTCCCCCTTATTCTATAATTACATTCCCTTGTAAAAAGTCCCTCCCCAGCTTATTTTTAGGCCCCCTTTAGGTGCTAGAAGGTGCTGTAAGGTCTCCCCAGAGCCTTATCCAGGCTGAACAACCCCATCTCTCTCAGCCCGTTTTCCAGGAGAGGTGCCTCAGTCCTCTGATCATCTTTGTGGCTCTCCTCTGGACTCACTGCAGCCCCTCCTTGCTGGTGAGAACAAGGTCCAGCATAGCACCTCTCCTCGTTGGCTCCTCTGTCACTTGGAGAAGGCAGTTACTATCAGCGCATTCCAGGAACTGCCCGGTTTCTTGTGTCCTGCTGTGTTGTCCCTCCAACAGGTATTGGGGTGGCTGAAGTCCCCCATGAGGACCAGGGCTTGTGAACATGAGGCTGTTCTTATCTGTGTATAGAGGGCCTTGTCCACTCAATCTCCCTGGTCACTGTAATGTCACCTGTCCCTGCTTGCCTTTAACACTGACCTATAAGCCCTTGGTCAGCTCCTTATCCATCCCCAGGCAAAGCTCCATGCATTTTTGCTGGTCACTGACATAGAGGGAAACCGCCCCTCCTTGTCTGCCCTGCGTGTCCTTCCTAAAAAGCCAGTATCCTTCCATTCTGACACTCCGGTCATAGGACTTATCCCACCAAATCTGCATGGAGGCATGTGCATGTCTCCAACTCCTCTTGTTTGCTCCCCATGCTTGTGTGTACTTGCACAGAGGCATTGGAGTTGGGCCCCCATAGCCAACTTCCTGGCTAAAGTAGTTGGAATTCCTTTTTCTTGCTGACCTGCAATTCCTCTTCAGACTTAGGGCATCTNTGAATCTGAGGCTTTTCTGCATGAAGTGTGTGGTTAGCGGAGGATTTCATACTGTTGCAGTAGTAGCATTTGGTACTTGCTTTTGGAATCCTTGTTGCTGCAAATGAGGCTGTTAGAATTCATAACAGCTGGGGAATGACTAAAGATCCTATGACCAGACTTTGATATAGTGCTGTTTTACTTCAACCAGGCGTCTTTCTGAACACATACAGGAATATAAAATCAAATATTTATTCTTTTTTTAATGCATGCATAATTAGATGATAATGAGATGGTAGTGATGTAACTTCCAAGTAAGTTCTGTAAATAAATTTAAATATTGATTATTCCAGTCCTTGCTCTGGGTGTTGTTGGTACATTTCAAAGTAAGCAGTTGCTATGAAAAAATATATATATGCAATCTAGAGTCTGTCCTTCCAGACAAATACTTTAAGCAGAAGCAAAACATATAGTACTTGTCAACTATCACAGTCAAAGAAGCTTTTATAGAGCTATGGACACATAGTTGATTTGGGAGGCATTTTGAGGGCTGCATTGTTCAATAGGGATGCTTGAATTTCAAGTGTGGTGTAAATCACACAAATCACAGGAGTCTTTTGAATTCTGGAGCAAAAAGTATTCTGCAGATTGGGTTTGCCTTTTAATTTCCTCAGTGCTAGGGGCCTGGTGCATTATTGTAGTGTGATTTACAGTTTTCCCAATGTACTTCAAAGAATATCATAAAATCATGCAATGCTTTGGGTTAGAAGGGACCTTGAAGATCACCTAGCGCCAACCCTTGGCCAACCTTCAAAGCCCTATCCAGCCTGGTCTTGAACACTTCAAGGGATGGGACATCCACAGCTCTGGGCAACCTGTTCAGTGCCTCACCACCCTCATAGTGCAGAATTTCTTCCTAATACCTAATCTAAACCCTCTTTTGGTTTAAAGCCATTCCCCCTTATTCTATAATTACATTCCCTTGTAAAAAGTCCCTCCCCAGCTTATTTTTAGGCCCCCTTTAGGTGCTAGAAGGTGCTGTAAGGTCTCCCCAGAGCCTTATCCAGGCTGAACAACCCCATCTCTCTCAGCCCGTTTTCCAGGAGAGGTGCCTCAGTCCTCTGATCATCTTTGTGGCTCTCCTCTGGACTCACTGCAGCCCCTCCTTGCTGGTGAGAACAAGGTCCAGCATAGCACCTCTCCTCGTTGGCTCCTCTGTCACTTGGAGAAGGCAGTTACTATCAGCGCATTCCAGGAACTGCCCGGTTTCTTGTGTCCTGCTGTGTTGTCCCTCCAACAGGTATTGGGGTGGCTGAAGTCCCCCATGAGGACCAGGGCTTGTGAACATGAGGCTGTTCTTATCTGTGTATAGAGGGCCTTGTCCACTCAATCTCCCTGGTCACTGTAATGTCACCTGTCCCTGCTTGCCTTTAACACTGACCTATAAGCCCTTGGTCAGCTCCTTATCCATCCCCAGGCAAAGCTCCATGCATTTTTGCTGGTCACTGACATAGAGGGAAACCGCCCCTCCTTGTCTGCCCTGCGTGTCCTTCCTAAAAAGCCAGTATCCTTCCATTCTGACACTCCGGTCATAGGACTTATCCCACCAAATCTGCATGGAGGCATGTGCATGTCTCCAACTCCTCTTGTTTGCTCCCCATGCTTGTGTGTACTTGCACAGAGGCATTGGAGTTGGGCCCCCATAGCCAACTTCCTGGCTAAAGTAGTTGGAATTCCTTTTTCTTGCTGACCTGCAATTCCTCTTCAGACTTAGGGCATCTCTTTCTGACATCAAACTTCGAGGAGTGGAATGGATTGAAGTTCCCTTTGTCTGGCAACTTTAATTTGGTGAGGATTGGTGAATAAACTACCTGCACTCCAGAGTCCCTTACACCACACTGTAATCCTTGATACTCCTCAGACTGCTTCTGGCTGTGTCACTGGTGCCCACTGGTGAAACAACAGCCATGGGCAATAGTGGGCTGCATGAGGCTTGGTGACATCCCTGATATGAGTCCCCAGCTAGCACCACAACTCTGGAGTGCATCAGGTTGGCACAGGGTGCCTGTTACCTCTCAGAAGAGAGTCACTGGCCACCATGCTTTTTTGGTTGTGTTGGTTTTTACACACGGAGCAGATGGAGCTGCTTTGCTCATCTCCAGCACCTCCCCTGATGAGATGGATCTTTCCTCTTCAGTCTGCAGAGCAGTAAATAGGTTCTGCAAGGGCATGCCAGGGTTTACGGAAGGTTTCTTTCTCCTGTGGGTCCCTGCTGTTGCAAGCTTCCATTCTTCCGCTTCATCAACCCCTCTCCCTTCTGTGTGTGTGCCAGTGGTGGAATTGTTGGCTGGTTAGCCATGGGTTGTGGGTCCACTGCAGACTGCACTTAGAACTAGCTGTCTAACTGAGCCTCCCTGATGTTGCATAGCCTTCTCACAGCCCTCTGCAGCTCATATTAGTCAAAGAAGTAGCATGCAGTGTTGTGGTTAATAATTACAGTACTAGTTATGAACAGCTTCTTACTGTGAAAGAAATCCCACTTTGATTTAACTACTTTTGATATCCCATCTTGTCTTTCTGGGATCTCCATGTGCGATAAGTTTAAAGTATGTTATTGCTGTCTGACCTCTAAGTACATTAGGTTTTAACTTCCTTTTCATTTTCCTCTGTTTCCAGGAAGTTGAAGAACACGTGGCATTTTTAATAACCGTTCCAACAGCCCTAGCAATTTTTTTCGCTATATTTATCCTTGTCTGCGTAGAACCTGTATTTAAGAAGCTGCTTCGTATATTTTCTCTGGTGGTCTGGGTGTGTCTTGTTGCCATGGGATATCTCTTTATGTGTTTTGGAGGAATCATCTGTCCCTGGGACCAGGTAAGACTGTCATTATTACTAATTTTACTTCCATTGGGCAAATTTCCAAGAACTATTCTGTACAAAAGCATTTACACTCTTTTTTTTTTTGGACATCTCATAAAATGTTTTTGTGACTAAGTGGTTGCATGCTGAGACTCCCTGCATCTATTTTATAAATACCAGAGATGTGAATATTTAAGATGCATTAGGAAATATTTGAAGGATTTTGCTCTTATATTTTTAAGCTCCTTTGCATAATGAATATTTGATTTTGATCACCAACTTCTTTGTATAGTATTTGATTTTGGTGACCAATTGATATGGCAGAAATGCTAGCTTTGTTCAACACTGCTGGTGCTGTCTTCTCCAGTTTAAAATGTTTTTGCTCTCAGTGTAGGCTTTCTCTGGTCTTCAAGATGTTCTCTAGCAATGCATGACAAAAAGGGACTGGGAGTTTGCTGACTTGTCTAGGAAAATGAATGAGTAGAGATGCAGTGAAGTATCCTTCACATTTTTAAAATTTTGTAATGAAGAGAAAGCAAAATATAGTTGCACCCTAAGAGCAGCACTTCTGAAATGTCAATAAATGATGTGCGATATCCAGTGCTGTACCCAAACAATTCTTCTGTGTTCTGCCATATTATTTTCTTTTCCCCAAATTGCTCTACATGAGAATACTCCTGATACAGTCATTTTAAAACTCTTTAAAGGATGGAAAAAACATCTTTTAAACATATAAATATGTCTTCTGAAAATTTCATGCTGATTACATGAGTTCAGTATAACCTCTAAATGGTATTGCTCTATCCAAAATACCTTCTAGGTCTTTGAGATGGACTTGAAACAAAATTTCTGACTTGTTTTTTGAGATCTTGCAAAGATTTATGCAAATATTGAACTTTAAGTATGTGAGTAGTTCCTTTAAATGCTTTAATTAAAATTATTTAAGTTACTGGTGTATGTTGATAATACTTTTGGAGACCTTACCTTTGTGGGTGACTATGTTTTCATTTTCTTGGAAGGTTCTAGGTTTAATTATGTAAGAAACCTCTTTCCTACTTTGTTTGGGGTTTGTGTTTGTTTTGATTTTGGTTGTTTGTTTTTGTTTTCAATATTTGAAACTGCCAAATCAGGCCACACTTGCACATAATAACAAGCAAATAAGAACATTAAGTACTTCTCTGTAGATGAAGATTTCACCATGGGAGTCCTTTTATCTTTGTGATATCAGGTTTAGATAATTCACATGGTCTTACTTTTTTGATTTGTTTTTGTTGCCATTTGTGGGAAGTCGTAATAGAATATTTCAGATTTTCAACTTAGATGCAAATATTTAATTAGCTGAACTATTTTTTCATTGCTAATTGTCCTGAGTTTAATTTTGGTATTTGAAAGATGGGGTAATGATTTTCAAAAGCATTTGGCCTAAAAGAGATCTAAGAGGGGTACTGATGTCTCTGTCATGGGGTTATGTTTAGCCCATGAAGATTGTTTGCCCTGACTTGCTTTCCTCTTAGGGAAAAATGGAGGCATTCCCACAGCATCCCAAGGACATGGCTGGGCTGTGTGAGGCAGGAAGGACTAAAGAGCTCTGGGGAAAGGCATTGTCTTGCTGCAGGTTGCCAGGACACAACTCCTCTGATGTTTCAGCCTGCTCCTTGCTTTGTGTGCAAGTGTTGCTTGGAGAAAAGGATATTTGGGAGGGAGCTGCATTGCTTGCTCTGCCAGCAGCAGCTGGCTCCAGGCAGCAGCCTTGCTGAGTGCTGTGCAGGCTCCAGCTGAGAGCAGGTAGGGCTTTTCCAGAATGCTTGGACCTCGTGGCAGATGTCTTTGGCATCTGGTGGGAGAGAGGTTGTGCCAGAATGGCCCCTGGCCACTACCGGATGTCCAAAGTCGTGTGACTCCCTGCAGTGAGACCCTTTGCTTCCCCAAAACCACTTTTTTCTTCCTTTGAATACCAGTGCACTTCTGTGGATTGCTTTTGTAGGCATACTTTTGCCAAGTGTCAGTTAAGAGTAAGCTGTGGAAATATGGGAATCTTTCTGGGAATTTGACACTTTACACAATAGACTAATTGCAGGTTTGATGTTTTCGAACATCTGAAAAAGAGCTGTGAACAATAAAATACTGCCATGTATGTCTGTGATGCTGGTGTTTTATTTGCTCTGCATTGAGAATGTGCAGGTCAATAATTGGTGTTCTCTCTTATAATCATAAATGATAACACATCTGAAAAATCCTTTCTCAGTGATCGACAGCTTCATTGTTGAAGTTTTACATTTTGCAAATCTTTAAACCATTTTGCTTGGCATTTTTGGGTGTTTTTGTGGATCCTTTATGCTTTTTATGAAAGAAAGGAGATATGATGTAAAATTTAAATTGGTTCAGTTTCAAACATGTCTCTGTCAACATACCTAATTAGAAAATTATGAAAATAAAAGAAAGACCCAGTTCATGCACAGTTACTTTCTAAATAAGTGCTTTATTTTAATTTTCTTCAAATTACAGCCTAACATTTGTTCTGGTCCAGCAGAGTTAAAAAATACCCTTTTCATCATACCTTTCATGTCCCCTGAATTTTAAGCTTAAGAATATGGCATTTCTTGATTGTACTTATAACTATTGAAAGATAGATTTTTTGCATGCCACAGCTGATAGAAAAAAGGATATTATTCCGTCATTTGTGCACAAGCTTTCTTCCTTTGAGTGAGAACCCTGCATCTTCTAAATTTTGGCTTAATGATTTTCATGTGTCTCTCGGCTGTTTGCAACTGCTAAATATAGTTTTTCTCTGTTGTCTCAAGGAACCTTAGGTGTGAACTTTTGCAGCTTTTGTTTACAATAAAAATACCACTTGAGAGAGACTATTTTGGTTGGGAACTCAATATATATTTAATGCAGAGCAGTTCCTCCTGAGCCTGCAGGCACATAGCTCAAATAACTTTCACGATTAGTGGAGGGCTGGAAGTGAAGTGGCTGGTCGGGGCCATTGTTTTGGGGTTTTTTTGTATTAGAAACCTGTTAGGCTGATGTGAAGTAAGTGCAAATCGTAATTGGTTTCAGCTATCTTTTTGCTGTCCCTGCAGACCACTTTTATCAGCCTCCATTTCCTTGAATCTTCTCTGGCTGCAGCTACAGCTTTGGAGAGAAAGCTGTTATCAGATAGGTATCTGGCTGCTGTGTGAAGGGGGAAGACGGTGCAGCTGTGGACAGTTCCTTTGTCCCTTGGGCCAATCTGCAAGCCTTGTTCTGGCTTTGTAATTGCCTGCTGAACCTGAGCCAAAGGCTGCTATTTTCATTGAACTGCTTTGGCATCATCACTAACCTGTTTATGACAGCAGCAAGGATATTTGCACTGTCAACGTTACTAAGTAACTTACCTCCTAAGTTAGTCCAATCTCTGTTACTCCTCTGTATGGACAGTGAAAAACAACAAGTACATTGAGAGGTAGAGGGAGCCTGCCTTAGGGAGGCAGTGAGTGGCTTTACATGGGAAAAATGGGAACAGTGATGGCAAATGTCTTTGGTACCTGACAAATTTTTTTAAAGTAGTGTGGCAACCCTCTCTTATTGGTGTCAGCCCAAGTTCCTGTCACTGTCAAACTTGGCAGTGGAGTCCCTGGTTTTCCGTGGTGGCCCAGGGAACTTAAATGCTTTGTTAGGACTTTCACGCGCTACACTGTGCTACAGCCCAGGAGGGAAACTGCCTGCCTGCTAGGAATCATGAGACACCTGGGTGGGTAAGAAAGAAGTAGAGCAAAGGCAGTCATGCCAAGGCTCAGAGAGAGAAATTGCCTGCTGGCAACTTTTTTCCAAGTCCAAGGTGTGAGCAGTAATGTGTGGAGATGTGTTCAGTGAGGGAAGACCCAAGGGCAATGCTTACTTAGCAAGGTTCGTGTGGAAATCTCTGGATGTTGTGTTGGTGGAGGGCCAGTAATGCAAGGCAGGCAAGCTGAGTAAGGAGTTCTGGTGAAAAAAGGTAATGTATTGATTTTGTCATGTTAGGACTCTTCCCTACTATAGAATGAAGTACCTTTCCTTTCAAAATGTAAATCCAGTATCTGTCTGTAGAGTTTCATGCCAGGGAATGAATTTAAATTAGTTTCCTCTTGTTTCACTGACAGTGTAGCTATTGTACAACAGTTGCCTTTCCCTGTCACCCTCTGACATGTCTAATACTTCCTCAGCCTTTTATACAGGGTGTATGTAAATATGTCATAGCACATTGATATCAATGGGTAAAGAGAGCTCTTAAAGCATGCCGTAGATTATATAAAAAAAGAGTAATTATACAGCATTATACTGGTCTAATGAATTCTGTCGTTGCAGGATTTTGGTGTTCAATTCTATTTAATTATAAATACATTTGCACAGCACAGGCACCAGATGTGTTCCTCCTTCTCTATATTCAGTTACAGCACAGAAATTACTTCAAGCAGAATTTGACACTTACAGTTTAAAAAAAAAATATCCAGAGTGATTTGTGTAGAATATATGTTTGATTACTTTAGCCTAAGTTCTACTTTTTGAGCTGAATTTAAAGCACTTCTTTGTTTTGTTTTAATGTGCTGGTATGGAATGGTTCAGGTCAGACCTTGGGGCAGTCCTGGTTTACAAAGTGCAGGCAAAATTTTATGCCCTAGTATTTCTGATTTTCATTTTTTTGATACTGTCTTAGCACCTGAGGATGTCAGTCTGTTGCATGCTGAGGGGTAAGGGCCTGCACAGTTTCTGTGGTTGTGGTAATTAGTTCCTGTAGTTGTCCATGGGGTGAGCCTATGGGTCTGCAGAAAGAAAGACTGTCTTTGTAAGGAATTACATTGGGTCTGGTTTCCACATCTTACTTGGAACCTGCCCTATTAAAAGTCAACATTTTTTATTAATAACATGTTTTTTTGTGGTTAAGCAGTGCAAAAAAGCAAATAAAAAAAATTAGATGTTTGAAGAATGCAAGTCAGGTATCAGTGAAGGCCCTGTAGCACAGGCAAGTGAGGATGAGTTGATGCTATACCACTGGTTTACGATCTGGAGTGTGGAGGACACTTGACATTTTTTTAAGTTCAAGATTAGTCAGACTCAGGAATGAGTGTCCCAAACATGGAACCAGATCTTGTAGGAGCATTACCTTGTAGGTGAATAGTCACCCGAAAAAGGACATGAAGAAAACCAGGAGGGTTGTGTTAAAAGGGAAGATACTTCCAAGCAGATGGTACTGTGCTTTAGGAATAGGAGTGACAGAAGAAGATGAAACCCACAATCCACAAGTATATGCCATGTTTTTGGTTATATTCGAGGAAGAAGAACAGATGATTTTTATCTTAATACATTTTTTAGAGACATATGAAGTCACAGGCTTAATAGCAAGACATTTAAGTGTGTTTATCAAGTCTGGTATAGCTATATCTCTATAGAAGACAGGAAAAAGATAAACTACTAGAGATCTGACAGTTATTAAAATCATTAATATAGTATATTAATAAAATAAAATAGTGTGTGGAACCTTGGAATCCCTGTTGGCACAACTAATGTGCCATTCTTAACCTTTGCTATGTCATGGCAATGCATTGTGATAATGGAAAGAGAACTGATTACTTTTTTAAATAGCAAATGTGGTTTTGAAAAAAAATAATCTATTTTAGTGCCAAAAAGAGGACTAGGAGCACTGGTAGACAAGATGACCATTATTAAAGTAACTGTACATGTAGGTGAGGGGAGATGGCAGATAGTGTGACTTCAGAGGGCTTCAGGCGGGAGGAAGATTGCTGGCTGGATTTCTCAGGAAGCTCTCTGGAGAATGTTTGCCTTTATTAGTGCTTTTTACTAGTGATGGGGTGACAGAATGTCACTGCTATAATGAAAATTGTTGATGACCCAGTTCAAGGATTCCTAATGCAGAGAAAGATCACAATGTTATGGGGAAGAAAAGCTTGACCTTGAGTACTGCAGTAATAGCAGCAAGATGAAATTTAATAACAGGAAATGTGAGGTGCCTGCATTTGGGGAATAAAAGCAAAAGTTTTGGCTGTAGTCTGAGTTCATCAGTAGAAAATGAGCAAGGACAAGCAGAATGAAGAGAGGAAGCATTAGTTCATCACTGGTCATTAGGACTTGTGTCCAGAAAAGACTCACTTATGATGGCAAAGTATCCAGCTAAAGATGAATCCTTGTCTGAATGACTATTTACATTTCTAGTCACCTTTATTCAAAAAGATAAACTGAAACTGGAATATATGGAGAGGGTATCAAGCAAGATCACCAGGACAAAGGAGAGTTTTGTGAAAGAAGATGAGAAGAGCTTTTCTTGGGTTTAGACCTGCAGAGGAGAAGAATGTTGAGAGTGGTGTGACTGCCATCTACAGATAGTTAGGGGTTGCAGACAAAAGATTTGAGGAGAAGCTACAGAAGATAAACAGAAGATAAACATACACACACACAGAATCAACTGGCCATTAATGAAAATTAAACTGAAAATTGGAATTAATCCCATAGCCATTAGGGCACTGGGTTTGTGGAGTGGCTAATATCATCAGGATAATAAGGATTAAAATAATGAATTGGTTTTACAGTGGAACGCTGCCCTTAGCTGAGAGTCATTCACCATCTTCAATAACAAGGACGTGGACTTCAGTGGTTCAGGAGCATTCTTTTAGTTCTTTATTCCTATGGACTACTGAACATCTGGGAACTATTGAGCTGTTTTAAATGACAATTTACTTTGACCTGTTCATCTGAAAGCCAAAGAGATGCCTTTTCTGAATTATAAAAGTGCACAGCATTTTGCTGTTTAAATAGCTTTTATCCTTTCAGTTTTATTCTGGAGAAGTAGTCTCAAAATTTAAAACATCTGGGGATAATAATCTTGGTATATTTTTTCTTTAGGCATTCATTATAACATTTATGAGAGAGGTTTGATGTAATATAGAGTAGAAGAAACTGGATGTGTCCTGGATGTTATTGGAAGAACCTTACGAAACCCTGGTTTTCTTTTTCTTGACTCCATTTCCTGTAGTGATTTTTTCATCTCAGAGGGGACAATAAAGTAGAAAGACTGAGCTGATTGTAGCTTTCATCAAGATTGTTGCATTGTTTACATGCGGTGTGATATTTGCAGTTCCAGTCGTGTAAATGAATATGCAGAACTGAATGTGGCAAGAGTCTTCTCTGTAATGGGAAGTAACAGTTATCAATAGAAATATTAATGTCTCTGAGTACTGAGACTAAGCAATGCTAATTTAATATGTCATCATATTGTTCTGATGTTGCTGAAGTCAAGAGACCAAATGACAAATGGAAATGAAAAAATTAAGCCATTCATATGGCTTCTTATGTGCTTCATAACTGATTTAATGTTAGGAAATAAACACTTAATAATTTCATACTACACATATAGTTAATAATTACTTGTAAGATGGAGCTACCAGGGAACCATTAAAGAAGTTACCCAGTACTTCTTGCTAGCAGGTTTAATTTAGGGGAGCCATGCAAGTTTACCATTCACTGCAGTTGTATTTCACTCAGAAATATAACAGTTTACCTGACTTTCAGGAGGGAAAGTTTTGTCATGACACTGCATTAGTCTGTTGGTTTAAGCTCTTTGACCTTGCATACCTGCCTGCCATGGAAAAGCTTGTACGTTTGCAAGGCTGTTGTACATAGTATTGGATGGTTTTATTTTTGTGAATGAAGTGATAAAACAGCATATCATTGTAGATGCTGACCTTTGGTAATTTTTTGCCTTTTGTCTCAAATCTGATTCAGTGTGCAGGTTTCTACTGCTCTAATAATTTATCTGGTGAGCTGTTGCACAAATTAAAATAGATGGTGAAAACTTTTCCTATAAACTGCAAAAGAAGACCTCAGTTTCGTTGTTTGAGCGCGTTCCCTGTTTCTGTACCTTTTATGAAGTTTTTTGAATAACAATAATCTAATAATCTTAGTATTTGGATTGTCAGAGGATGACTTCTCTTTTAGTCTAGGAAGCAGGTAACAGAATTTTCCCCCATGTGCTTGCAGATTGTGGTATTCTGGAGGTGCAACGCCTTTCAGTTTCACTTACCAGGAGACAAATCTGCAGAGTTATGCAGATACTAGGAAACACTGGTTATCTTAAATTACCAAATATAAGAAAGCTATATGGTCTCCTGGTTTGTTGGCAAGCAAAGTGCTAAGTTTATAGAGTTTTACAAAAGTAAGAGATAAAGAGGTAGAAATACCTGTGATGTGTAGTGGGGCTCACTCAATATGAGTTGTAGAAGATGTATGTTTAAGTTTTATATATTCGTAGAAAAATATAATTTGTAAAATCTATGTAAATTAATTTTTAAAGGAATCTTAAATGCACAAATACAATTATAGGATTGTGTTATGGCATGATTTCAAATGTGGTTAAGCTCAGATTTTTAGGAATAATGTATAATTAAAATAAGTTAAATAATTATACATTACAAATTGTAAATTCATTGAGAAATAGAAAATAGATGTGCTTTCAAGATGTTATTCATGTTCATTTAGGGACTGTTTTACTTTACTATGTGACAATTTTTTGTATACAAGCTGTGTATATTGCTTGTTTATTGGGACATAGCTTTGATGTTTATATTGGTTTAATTCAGCAACAGGCCATCTAGAAAAACAGGCAGGTGAAAAATAATGGACTAAGGTAATAGTTCTCAGACGACTTCTCAGTGTTGATGAAGGACAATCCCAGACGTTTGTCTTTTATGATTCTGCTTCCTCTTCAGGTAGTATATGAGACTGATTTGGAGGGCTGAGGACAGGAAGGACAAGAAGACTTTCAGAAGGCAGATTTCAAAAGGAGCAATCTTTCAAAAGGGAACCAGTAACTACTTGGGAGATCCGTATCAGAGAGAAGGACACAATAGCTTCTCCCAGCTTCAATTTTGCAGTAAAGCTGGGCCTCCTGGACCCGTGTCACAGGAAGAGAAAAGCCTTTTCAGTCTATCTGGGGCAAAAATGCCACACTCTGTCCCTCAACATAAATGCATTTACAAGGCTTCAAAAAATAAAACATGTTCTCATGCAATGTGGCATCCACTGTTGTGCCAGTTGGGGAAAAGGTACATTTCTGTTACTAGTCCGAGGCTTCATATTGGTTTTATAGCTTAAAATAAACTTGCTGTAAAATAACACATTTATCAGTAGTGTCAATATCTGAAGTTCCTGGATTATATTTTTCTGGAGGATTTACTTTGAACAGTATAGAACTCGACTACATATTAATTATGGTGAATTCTAGATTGCATTTTTCTTATTTGCTTCTTGTACATACCATTTTAGCTAAGTTATAGAGGTATATAGAGTCTGTATCTTACTTTTCAGGGCATTGTGTTTGCTTAAGTTGGCAAACCTGAATCTCTTCTTTAATGTTCTGATTTCTGTAATACTTTCCTGATTTGCAAATATCTTTGTTTTCCAAGAACCAAAATGGCAGGTGAAGTGGTGACTTAGTAACTGCAATCTGCCTGCCTCGTGTCTTCATGGGGCATTGCACAGTAATTTGCATTTTGTACAATGCACAGTCTCTTTCTGCATTAGGTCTTTCTAGATTTCTTCTTGTTATAATATGCCAATTTGAGATGGTTTCTGTAATTTATCAGTTTGCACGTTTGTAGTATGAATGTCCTTTCCCTATTTTCTGCTTGTTTTGGTTATTTCACAATTCCTTTGTATTCCTTTATCAGTTTCTCCTTTCATACATTTCCTCCCAAGTTTGTAACACCTTCTCATATTTACTGTGACAGTTGTTTCCTCTCCCACTTACTAATGAAGACAGCCTTTCCTAAATTTAATATATTTGTTATCACACTGAATTTTTTTGTCTTACAGCTAGCTGTATTCTTCATAACAATAGTTTTTGCCTTATTCAATGTGGATGAGTTTTCATAAATAACAGTTTTTAGGTGCCAAAGTGACAGGGGCAGTCTTGCAAGTTCAGCTATCTGAGGGCTCAGTTAGAATTCTGTTATATTCCACTTGACCACACTTGCAGTTCTGTCTCCCCAATCTCTCAAGAAAAAAAAGGGGGGAAGGAAAAAAATGTGTGGCAAGGTTTTTTTCTCTTTGTTGGTAATATAAGCAAGCCAAATATTATGGCTTTGTCTTCCAGATTCTGTAAACTACTTTTTTCTAATTTGGGATGGAATTTATCCTAAGTAAACCTTCAAGTAAGTTTTTCTTTATATTGCTGTTGTTATCCTTAATCATAAATTTTTTTTCTGAATAATGTACAGTGATGAAGGAAATGGATTAAACAGTCTGTCACATAAAGAAGGTTTACATCTAAATAAATCACGCTAAGCATACATATGCCTGAAAACTTCTACTTTCCATAAAACAACAACAACAAAATCTTATTGCTATTAAATGAGGCAGAGATTTGAGTATTTTTTTCCCCATGTCACGCTCTGATTATCCATTATGACTGCATATGTTATCTAATGATGGTTCCTGTCAGTGTGTACATACTACTTACACACTTATATAAACAAGTATAAATCGGTGTTTTAAATGGCTTTCACATAGTTTAGATTACAGTTTTACTTAGGTAGATGCGGATGCCATTTATTTTCTTGTTGCAGTAAACTGAATTTGTTCAGCGTTTAGAAACTTATCTAAGAATATAAGTTACCATTTTGGGTCTTTGTCAGGCCCTGTGTAGATAAACTGCAAGATCTACTGGATGACCCAGGGTATTGACAATATAAGGAAAGTATGCGGTCTGAATGACATTAATTTGTATATTAAATACCATTTAAAGGGTTGAGTTGGGGTGCAAAAAATATTGAGAAAGATCATGTTTCTTTTGTCAGATGAAGTCTGGAGAGAGAAATCCTGATTGGTAACAAAGCCTTGAGTGCAGAAAAGGTCAATAAATTAACATTATCATGTGTAAATTATACTTATTTCTATACTATGATTTTCTCTAGATTAGCCCAGTAGTTCCATACTCATTGGCGATATAGGCAGATGGTTACAGGACATATTTCTCCAGAGGGACTAGGAGAAGAATCTGTACTTTAACACCCTTAATTCCTTTTCTTCTCATCTCTCCTTGCTTACTTCTAATTGCTTTTCAGTAAGCACTGCTTTTCTCAAGCCAGGTGAACATTCTGGGAGTAGACTGTTTATGGTGTTGCAGGGACATGTAGTGGCTGCTGAAGCTACAAAAGGAAAATCTTTCTGGATCCACAGAATTTGCATAATTTCTGTGACATTATTTAGGTAGTGGTTGCGATCAGAGATCAGTGATTTCATATAATGCAGACATGCAGAACAAAACAACTTTGCCTCTTGTGCTGTTGCAGGGTTTGTGTTCTCCTTTACTTACCATGCTGCGCAAGCACATACCCTATGGGTTTATAAATTACATGGGATTTACTTAGTAAAACATCAGGTTCCAGTTGTGAGTACTTTTACAATTTTGTTGCAGGTCTTACAGCAGGGGCTTTTGGGTGTTGTTTGGGCTTTCTTTTTAACCTGCTTTATCAAAACTGAGATGTACCCCTTTGTTCAGGGTGGCTGCAGTCTCAGAGAGAGTCGGAGAGGACTGTAGTCAGGCCAGAAGCTCAATACCGCTGTGTCTGGCCTCTGCCACCCACTGTTTACATGAGAAGAGACCTGTGCCCATGGGCCATTCCGTGTGCACAGGCCGAGCTGCAGAAACATTGGAGTCGCTGTGTAAAGTTGTTAGGGAGAACAGAGGAAACAAGTTAGACTGGCCACAACCCTTGGGAGCTGATCCCAGTTTCCTGGGGTTTCAGGACTGGGAAAAAAAGCCACCTAAAAGTGTGATGAAAGCTTGTGCACCTCTGCTCCTGCAGTGTGGAGATGTGGACATGCAGGCAAAATAATGGCTTGTGTGAGAGTGGTGCCTGTTGGTTTTTTTCATGCTACTCTGGTGTTTTCCTTTTTTCTGGGAGCTGTGAAAGCTGGTCATACTGTCCTGGACAATAGATGGTTCCTGGCCAGCAGCATGGAGAATGACTAAAGGGAGAGGTGAAGAAGAAGAAGGGCTGTGTTAAAAACTGTAAAAGAAATACAGCCCTTAGTGAGGGATAAGTCAATGCAAGCAGATGGTAAATACAATCCCCGGTTGAGTAGGCATAGAGCAGCATGCATTTTGTTTGTACAGAAAATAGACTTTCAACTCTTTTTATTTGTATACTCAGCAGCAATGGATAGAAATGGGATGGCAAACAACAGGGCTATAAAAACTGGAACAATTTTGAAGTACTGAAGGTCAACAAGATTGTGTATTTCAGGCTGCTGTATCTTACTAAATCATGTGACTCTAGTAAGGTTTCTTGCTGTTAAGGAAATTGCTTCTTGAATACATCACACCATCAAGTACTTTAGTTAGGAAAATTTATCTTATATATTTTTAAATAAAATTTAACACTTGACATACTAATATTAATATGACTCCCCAGGTGTTTGAAAAAAAATAACGCTAGCAAGAGGGGGTGTGTGTTTTGAATAGATTAATGTAGAATATGCATGAGGATGTCATTCTTTTTAGGCAGGGTCTGTTGTTGAAGTCATGCAATATGAAGTAATACATTAAACTTGTCACAATTTTGAAATCTATTTTAAAGCAAAGAGATTTCTGGGCAAAAAGAATTTGTCTAAAAATGTTCCTCTTATGAAATGTAGCTGAAAATGTTGTGGCTTCAGTGTCTTACCAGTAATGAAAGTGAAGTTTTCTGCTTTTCTCTGAGTTTATTTTCTGTATTTTGGTATATTTGGAATTTAAAAAGAAAAGAAAAGAAAAGAAAAGAAAAGAAAAGAAAAGAAAAGAAAAGAAAAGAAAAGAAAAGAAAAGAAAAGAAAAGAAAAGAAAAGAAAAGAAAAGAAAAGAAAAGAAAAGAAAAGAAAAGAGAAAAAAGAGGGAAGAATAAAAGAAACTTTTACAAATTTTAGTGGTTACTTTTTCAGCATCCCCTTAAGTGGCAAAGTATGATAAGCACTGTTGAACCACAGAGTAGCAAAATGAACTCCCAACACTTGTTCTTTAAAACTGCAGTGATCTAACCCTTCCTTCCTTCTTCTTATCCTTGAACTCCTTCAAAAGAAGCCATCATCTAAACCATAACTGCATGGTAAAAGACTCATATCTCTGTCTATGCAATTAAAATGTTGCTCTAGTTAGGTTTCTTCTTACTGATAAATTGCTACTTTCAAATCCCATTTCTCAGTTCTCACACTTGTGATGCTTTGCAAGTATTACTGTTTTTCTGACTGGAGGTATTGGAGTATTTTTAGGGTTGAATTAATTTTACAGAACATCAGTATTTAGGGCTATACATTTTTCACAGCTGGAGTCCTGAGTTGGGAAGAGGCAGCACTAGGCAGCTGGTGGAGTGAGAAACCACAGTAGCACTGGTGTCTGAGCAAACAAGGCTGCCAAGCTGCCCCACAGAAACACAGGTCCTTGTTATCCAGAAATGCCTTCTGCTCGTGAACTCCCACCCCTTTTCCGTGAAAGTGTAAATTTCTCACTCCTCCAACACACCTCAACTCCTATACCCCAAATATGCAATATTAAGACATAATCACCTCTGATTTGTGAGAGCTTCTTCCCCACCTGCTGCCTACTGATTTTATGATGGGAATTCCTATCTGATTGCAGAGGTTTAGCATCACTGACATTGGACCTTGTCAACACAGTAAATGAACCCTGCTGTAGTATTTTAGTTAGCACAATGATGTAGCCTCTGGTACTTGAGTTAGTTTAGATAGTGAAACATCTGACTCTTTTAAATGCCTCTCAGTGTTCAGAATCCCCAGAACGGGACAAGCATGATGTGGAACTGTGATTCTTTCCAGCAATTCCAGAGTGGAATCTCTTGCAGAATAGCATCTCTGATCCAACCTGTCTATCCATCCTCCCAGCAAAAGGCTTTGTTCCATGCCCAGTCCAGAAAACTGGCTTAAAAACTACAAATAAGCCTTTTGTAAGATTGTTCTTGAGGTCTTTGTTACAGCTTAAACCTCTTGCAGTAAGAAAGCAGTGTTGTAAAGGTTGTAATTAGATTGCTATGGCTAGAATTCCCAGATGATGTATTGGTGTTGTCCACTTTGACGTTTACATAGTTTTAATATTGACAAACTACTGTAGAAGAGCTCAGTTGAGAGTATTTTGCAGTCATTAATCCATTGTTCTTGGGCAAGGATTTTATCATGATTTTTATCATGATTATCAGAAGACATTTGCATTAATATAGATAAACATTATATGGGATCTAGCCTCTTCACACTCCGGGGGTAATGGCTTTTCAGCTTGCCCTAAGGGAAGGGAGTGCAGCTGAGCTACCAACTGGAATAATTCCAATGTTTGTCAGGGTCTGAAGTCGAATAGGAGATTTTTCCTGGAGCAGCAGGTTCTTCTTCTGAACATTCAGGACTGGCAATGAAGCTCTTCTGTGCAGTATCTCACACCCCTACTTTGTCCTTTTCTTTTCCTGAATCTCAGTATGTTACATTTCTATGTAATGCAATATCTTATCTGGTCTTACATTCTATGGGCTTATTTTTATTTTAAATATCTGACTTTGGTTAAATTTTGGAAACTGCATCATGTCCCCATTTGTTTAATAGGTCATCATGAAAGTAATGCTATGCAGGGATCATTAAAGGGGATATTGTGTGGGATGAGTAGAAAGTTATTTTTAACCACAAGACTGAAGAGCAGTCTATGCTATCCTAGTTCCCCAAAAGACAAGAATGACTCATTTACATTTCAAATGAGATACAGATACCGTCTGTTACCAGCTTCATTCAGATTTGTGATGAAGCTTTTGGGTGAATAAAAAAATGACAGGTCATTGAATATATCAACAGTAATGTTTGTTCATCTCCAATTGCACTGGATTTTCAAGAGATAACCTACGTGGCAAAATTACATGCCATATTGCAATTAATTTTTAAAATGTTTTATTTATGTGTATTTTTATTTTGGTGCTTTAAAAACAGTAAGTAGACATAGAAAGGCCTTGGTCTCAGAAGCCAAGAACTCTCAAATTCTGCACTTAGTATCTCAGCTCCCACCTGAGGTGTTTTGATGTGAGAATCAATTTACCACTTCCGTAATATGAAGTTTATTAAAGTATCTCTTTCGTCCCTGGAACAGTGCCCTTTTTGAGGTAACATGGAATACTGAATTACTTTGTTTTGTATGTTTATGTAAAAGAAGATTTTATGGCTAAACAGTACTATTTTATCTATTTTGGTAGTCAAAAGTAAAGGGTTTACCTGTAGGAGGACAAGCTCACGTACTTATCACAACAGCTATAATTCTGGGGGAAGTACTGAAAATGCCTCATTGGGTTGTATTTGTGGCTTAGTGGCTGTCAGAAGCATTTACCTCTCAGATTTTTGAGGGAGCCCTTGCAAAGCAGAATCGATTGCTTGTCATGGTGGCATTTTGGCAACATCCTGCTTTATTGTAGTTCAATAGCAGCATCAAACCTCCAAGGACCGCTTCAAAATGGATCAAGGCAATGCTGCAGACAGAGTATTTCTCTCAGGTGTTGATTTGGGAGAATACGCAAGGTGGCAAGTCTAGAGAAAGGCAGAAGTGGTGAAGAGTGTGCAAAAGCAGTGTGGAACGGGTTGAGGAAGGACCCTGTGATGCTGTTGGACCTTGGGCAGTGCTGATCAGCTGCTGGTGGTGTCACACAGCTGGTGCTGCCACTGTTTGTCTGCCAGTCCACTGATCAGGAGCTGGCTCAGGCAGCTCTTCCAGTTGTATAGGCCTTTGTGGCTGCATCAGAGATGTGTTTGGTGTGTCTAAAAAAATTTAATAGGAGAAGACATGAGAAAGAAATAGGGGCATTCCCATTTGGCTGGGGTTATGCTCACCTGCAGCATAGTTCTCTCAGTAGCAGGACATAGAAATTCACAAACTAGGTAACACAGTGGGTTGTGTTATGCATGCCTGTGCTGCCAGTTATTTGGAGGACACCTGTAACCCATAGATATATGAGACAAAGTGGGTATGAGGAAAACAGTGGGTTTTAGGTCAAAGGAGGTTGTAACATGGTGGGGGGGGATCAGTCTCTTCTCCCAGGTGACAAGTCATGGGACAAGAGGAAATGGCCTCAAGTTGCATCAAGAAAAGTTTAGATTGGATATTAGGAAAAATTTCTTCACCAATAGAGCTATCAAGCATTGGAGCAGAATGCCCTGGGAAGTGGTGGAATTACCATCCCTGGAGGTATTTGAAAAATGTGTAGCTGTGACACTTAAGAACATAGTTTAGTGGTAGACTTTAATGTGATGGTTTGACTTGATGATCTGAGAGGACCTTCCCAACCTAAACAATTCTGTGATAATGAGCTTCTGTGCCATCAGCACAAGAAAAGAAGAGTGTTCTATTGGCGGCAATATTGGAATTGTATGGACTGAGAAATGGCGTACTGTGCACGGGTCTTGGGGGGAGTTTGGCATTTTGCCAAGGTCAAACCCACGACAGGTACCTTTGTTGAATGAGGATGTGCAGAGGTGGGGTTTGGCTGTGGTCACTGCAAATAGACGTGTTCCCCTCCTCTGTGCCCTGCTATTGCAGTGGACAGGCTCTGTGCTGCCTCAGCCCTCAGTGCCATGAGGGAGCATTGTGTGGTTTGCTCAGTGTTGGCTCACGGTAGCGCTGACAGCTGCGGGCTGCTCTGCATGGTGACCCAGGGCCACTGCGGGGAAGGGACCACAGGGCGTGGCAGGGGGCGGTGATGGTGTTCCTGGTGTTTGTACTTCCTAGTGGAGGAAATCTTAAGTAGGATTTATAGCAGCTAAAGATACTACAGTGGGAGAGCACACGTTTCTGGAGCTGTTTCACTGCCTCTCTGTATTGCCAGATCTCATTGCTGGTGGAAAGAGCAACAGGCTATGCAGAGTTGGTGAAATGCTTGGAATGTGGGCACTGACATGTGTAGCAGCCCACAGAAGGTAATTCTACTTAGTTTTGCTTGCACTGAAGATTTCTCTCACAGGACTGTGACATTGACACCTAAAAAAATTGCACAAATGAATACATCCATTACAGTGTTAGTGAATGTAAGGATAATATCAAATCATTCCACAGTGTGAAAGCACTGAATTTGTTTGTTCATCTGCCTTTGTGTCATACTGCATCGGAATGATAACAAAGACAAGTAACCATATGCACGGAATAATACATACAGGTTTGGAGTAGAGTGTGAACCCACTGCTCCTGTCAAATGCCTCAGAGCCTTAACTTCAGGTGTACTTTGTGAATGTAGTCTTCCTATAGATACACTTGCTCTTTTCAGCTGCAACAAAAATCTGTGTGAATATGTACATTATTTTGTGTTACGTGGTCCCTGGAACCTGGGCATAGATATTTGATCTCTCTCTCTCTCTCTCTCTCTCTCTCTCTCTCTCTACTTGATGGGAGCTTCAGAAATCTAAATAGTAGTTAGACATTTCTTTCTTTTCAAGAGCAGGGAAGGGATTCAGATGGAAACTAAACAATGAATTGCCAGTCAATGTACAGTTTTCCTACCAGTGCCACATAAAAATAATATGTGCTTTGCTAGAGGTGATCTCTTTTTTTGAAGTAGAAAGGATGGAGGAAATTAGCATATATTTTACGTTTATTGTCAGAGGTGTATGATCACAAGGAACAAATTAAAGTAACAACACAGAGAAATGTCTTCTTTAAATGTGAAAAAAACTGATTATGTAAATGTTATTTGGGTAATGCAGTTTCTTCCCCCATACTGACACTTCAAAGAGCTACACCAGCACTGCAGGATAAATGGGATGAAGCAGGCACATATTCAGATCTTCCTCCACCCACTGTCCCCCGCTTTACTGTTTCTAAATGTTCATTTGAGTGCTTCTGAATTCTCATTTTCATCACTGAACAAATCTAAATCCGGTCCAGGAACCACTATCAAGGTAGCACATCAGAAATCAATCTGGAAACATCCTAATAGTTATGCAGCTGTGAAATCATTGTAATGTAGGCTAGAATAATATTTTGCATGTCTTTCAGTTATGTTGATTTACCCATGTGAAAGAACTAATGCTTAGCAGAGTCTTGCTGTTGTGCTGCCTTACATAATGGTGGCTGAAGTGCTGCAGAAGTGACAGTGTCTGATGGAGGAGGAAAGCAGCTGATGTTCCAGCTGCCAATCTGAGTACTTGTAGTTTGTAAAAGACTGTTTCAAAAGCTCTGGATCGGGGGTATTAAAGCATTCCTGCTTGAATGCTTCATCTGGCACCAGCAACAGCTCTATGAACTGGGTTTTTTTATGTGCCATTTGCTGTGTGGGTACCCTTGTTCTGGATTTGTCAGGAGTTCAGCGGATGAAAAATTAGCAGTGAACACTCATATTTTGATTTCATAGTCATATTCTTATTGGGGGAATACACCTGACCTTGCTCTGTACTACTTTATGAAAAGTATATAGCATCTATTTAAAAAAAATACCCCAAAACATTTAAAAATAATATTAGGTAAAAGAAACCTGTCAGAGCTTTCAGTAATTCTAAACTAGCTAAGTACCTTAAACACTAGGTGTGTTCTGTGTAACACAGAATATCCACTATCCATAAGTCCTGTGTAATTTAAGGTGTGGAATATTGCTTTTCTCATATTTCCCAATTGTAATTGCTGCTCCCTCTGCCACTACAAGCATGATGGATTCACATCACATCCTCCCATCTTCTTGTCTCAGTTCCTAGCAGCCTCTGTCAGATGCAACTACATGTTTTGAAATCCAGAATATCTAACTATCTATGTAGATCGTAATGTCTAGATAGTTTCTAGATTTCTGGAGAGTTATCAGAAAGCGTCAAAGATATCCTCTGTCTGCCAGGTATCTTTGATATTTACAGACTTATTTCTTTGCCTTGTTGGGATATTCCATTCTGCATTTTTTTCTTAGGAGGTTGGGAAAAATTCCTGGTTCCCCTTACGTTAACCACTGTGGCTTGAGGCAATGTCAAAAGTTGAGGCTTTGCAATTGCCCCTTAGCTACTGGATGCTATTGGAAGCCTCTCATGCCAGAGAGTTATCTGTTTATAGTTTTTAAGTAAAAGCTGCATGCTGACATCATAGAATTGATCAGAATTCCTGAGTCATACATAGGTTCTAAAGTTCATCACAAATGAGCCAGTAGTGTTTATTTTAGGGAAAAAAACCCCAACCCTTAAATTAGACAGAAATTATGACATTGAATGAGAAACTAGGCATGGTTTGTTTCTTTTTTTGCTGTTTCTGGGTTTTTCTTCTGTAGCTGCTCCCCTGTATCATCCAGTTATGTCTGCATGACCAATACATACGCTTTAGTATCCATGTTTTGTGGATAATGATATTTATCTGCACATCCGCTTGATTATTTTACCTAATGATAAGAAGTACTAAACAATTCAAAAAGATTCTTTGTATTATGTGATATACTGAGTTTCCTATTTTAGCAAGACAGGTGACATTTTCTTGCAGATAACTTGGTCAGTAATGAAAAACAGGACTGTCAAGGAATGATTTATTTGATAGCCAAATTTTATCTTAAAAAATGCATAGAGAAAGCAACCAGAATCTGCCAGTAAGTCTGAAGGTTAAACAATTATTCTGTCTGACATTTCTGACTGATTTTTAAGTATCAGCTTTTAGAGGAAAGCAGGACTGCAGATATCATATGGAGCTGATTTTAGAATGTTAGCCTTAAAATACAGTTGTTGTTCCCAGGCACTTCTGTGAGGTTTTTGTGCATTCAGAGACTTGAATTGTTTAGAGAAATCATATGGGCCATTGATTTACCTGAATTTATGTATGTACTTTCATAAAACTGAGAGACTAAGTATCTTCTAAGATGGTAGCCTACCCGTCTCCCAAACCCCAGCCCACTAAGGACTGAATTCCTCTGTAACAAAAGACTAGTGTAAAATATAATTGACTTTGAGGTAGATATTTTACCTTGTATTTAAATCCATGTTACATGAGCACTGACGGCCAGACACCAAGTGTGTTTAGACTGATATACTGCTGTAGCTTTGTTAAGTGAATACCATACTGGGAAGTGCTGAACTAAAAATGAAAGTCATTAGTCTTGAAAACAGAGTCAGTGAAAGAAGTTATGCCAACAGCAGACATTTATGGGAGACAGGCATCTTTTCATTCACCATGGGAAGCAGCAGTCCAGACAGCAAAATAAACAGAGAGAACTGTGTTAGTGCTTCATGTGTGCCTGGAGAAGACTGACTCTGTTGCGAGTATATATTGATTTAAATCTAGAGGACGCTGATGGAAGGAAAAAACAGCCAGGACTGATGAGGAGGCTGCTTCAGAGCTCTCTATGAATAACTCAGTAATATAATTTTATTTCCATCTGAGTGATTGATAATTGCTAATTTTCCCCCCAAACTCTCATATTGTCGATATGCAGAAATGTTATGCCTATGCTTTTCTTCTGGACAAATACTACCATGCCTCATCTTGCTCAAGTTTATGTATAATCAGCATGGCTTTTAATCCCTGTATAAAGAGTAGAAGATGACTTGTGCATAGGTCTTTCCAAAAATGAGAAATGGGCTGAGCAGAGTTTAAAATTTTTAAATATGATCTCAGTGTTATTTTCCCATATGTAATCAGCTCCTGAAGTTGCTAGGGGATGTTTCACAGTTGGGAATGAATTTGGTCTCTGCAGTTGCCAATAGGTGAGTAATGGCTTCGTGAGATAAACCATCCCTTACAAATATACTGCCTGTACAGTAGAGATGTCTGGGAGCTTTCTGCAAGGCACTATATCTTCCCATTCTCCTAGGAAAGCCTATAAAAGAGGTTTCTCATTTCAAAACAATTATTATCTTGCAAAATATGGCTTCTAAAGAGAATATTCTCATGAAATTTTATGTATAAAGTTATAGTTTCTTGATTCATTTGCAGGCTAACATAAGGAATAAGAGAAAACCTGGTTTTCCATGCTGTTCTTAGAAACATCTCAAGATGGATTATTTTGGATTCCATAAACATGAATTAGGCAAAGAATTGAGCTTTGCTTGGCTTTTACTTAGAAAAAGACTGATCTATGTGTTACAGGTTTTTGTTACCTATTTTTTGTCAATACTGAAAGATAAGTGCTGCATGGCATCAGTCCTGCTGAAAAATGTTGAGATCACAACTGACTTTAGTAATGGAAGGGAAGCAGAAGTGTAGCGGGTGTCAGATATTGATCTTAAGGATATCATTGTTTGAATTACATTGAAAATAGAGTTTTAAATATTTTCAGTGGATGTGAAGTAAATTTTTTTCCAGATTTGGGTGGAATAAATTGGTATGCTTGATGGACAGTTGTAGGTGAGGACTGGTTTATAACTGGTGCTTTTACTGCTGATAAGAACTTAAGTAGGAGGTTTCATATGATTAAGCTAGGCAAGTTGATGTAATATTTTCTGTATGGTCTGCAGGGTACTTAAAAATACTACTACTCCACATGGATGTCCCTGGCTAGTGGGTATGATATGGTGGGCTGCAGGTTGATCAACTGCCTTGGAGATGAGCTATCATCTTTTCTTGTCCCTCAAACCCTTTCCCTCCCGTGTGGCCTTCTGGGCCTTCCTGTCTTTGAAACATTTAATAAACTCTTTCATCTTTGAGAAGTCAGAGTTTCATTTTGACAGCAGGTTGACTCTACCAGCAGGTTAGCAGTATTATATAGTTTAGGTTGTTGAAAGCTCTTTTGAGGCTACTTTCCCTGTTTCTGACAAATGACTGGCCATTGTGACATGGCCTAATATTTCTTAAACAGTCTTGGCTGTTTCTGTTTGTTCTTAGGTAAGAAGAAAGCCTCAGAGAGAGAGGGAGAAAAAGCAAGTCAGCCTTTATATAATTTAGGTCTGAGAGACTATCTTATTACTCTGTGGTACACCTTGTAGATCTCATACCTACGACAGTCCTGGCCAAATGGCATGTTTTGACAAGACCTGGGTACATACCATTCTCTCCACATTGCCATTTCCTATTGAAGGAAATTCAGACACATGGGGGAGGGGGAACTGCAGTGTGCTCTACCAGGAGGAATGGGTTTATCTTCCTAGGTAGGCTGTGAAGGCTCCGAGGGCACATTTTTTCCACCCAGCACAGCAACTTTCACACAGGTGTATGTTGTGCATGTTTAGGAGGTGCTTTTCCAGATGGGCTGCTTGAGCTTTGTCTTCAGAGTTCATACTGTAAACTGAAAAGTCACTTTCACAAGCAGGGAGATGCTGCTTTCCTTCAGTAGAAGATAGCACCAGAAAGGGGAGAAAAGCTGCCTTGGTTTGGAACATTTACAGTGTTGGGAAGAAAGGTGAAAGACAAGTGAAAAAAAGTGTGGGTTTTTTTACAGCTAAATAAATGAAGTAAAAGCTAAATTTAGAAGCAGGAGAGAATGTAAGTATTTTTAATTTTTGTGTCCTAGGATTCTCAGTAAAAGAGTCACAGATACTAGCATCAGACACTGTCCTGAATGACTGCAGACAGAAGAGTTAGGACAATACAGGGTATAGTCTTCATGTGAGTAAACCGGAAATCAGGCAGAAAGTAGTCTTTTCCTGTCTGAAGCAAAGCCAATCTGAATTTTTTTTTCTCTTTTGGTCTTTATTTTCTGGGGGTTTTTTGGTTGTTGTTTTGTTAGTGACTGCTTGAGAAACAGTACAACAGTAAGAGATAAAGTTTATCTATGGTTTAGCAGTGGAAACATTTGTGTGAACAGTGCTGAGCCTCAAGATGCGAGGACACTTCAATAACATGCTTGGGAAAGGAAGATTGAGAAGTAATCAGGATGTGCAAAAACAGTCTGGTCTTTTGATGAGAAAAAACACTTTCCAAAACTCCCCAAGAACGGGGACCATTTTCCCTTCTAAATGAAGTTTCACCCTCTTTGAGAAGTCTTTTTTCAAAGGACAGACTTACTAAGCCTACAGCTGTACTACCACACAAGGAACACTGTTAATTGGATGGATGAAAGGCTCCATTTAATTTCCTACCCTGTAAACAAGCAACTATACTGTGCCATTGCATTGTTCATCCTTTTCCCACCTTTCATAAAACAGTACAAACCATAAAGAATTGCATCAAAAAGAGAAGATGGTAGCATGCAGCATGTTTAACCAAACTCCACAGTAGTTAGTGATTTGTTTTCACTTCAGAAGTAAAGCAGCACAGAATTTTTCTTGATTGCCATAAGTTCTAGGTCTCAGGAGTGGAAGGAAAAGGAATATTTGCATTGGAGTGAATTTGTTGTTGGCAGAGATGAATAGGGAACTTGCTGGCAGAATGAGTAATTCTGAATGCTGCATCTTAGTTCCTTATTCATGGAAGATAAATATGGAAGACAGCAATCTGGAAATGAAAGACCAGTAGAGTTTTGCATCGCATTAGCACTCCTTTTTTTGAGGAAAATTACAGTGAGATTTCATTAATGTATAGCACTGCTGCAATACCTTGATTCTTGTGTTAAGAAAGCAGTTTACTAGACTTGCACGACTTGATTCTTCTTGCATATCAGTAGTAGCAGGCAGCTGCAATAGCATCAGTAATGCAAGCCTTCACAAAGTCAGCGTAAATAAAGAGAAGAATTGGATCGTCCAGAGGATCCTTTTCACTCCAGTGAGCAGTGTCTTCTTTCAACAATATAAATGCACTGTAATATTCTTGCTGCCCTCAGAAGGTGATTTCCCTCAAAAGGCAGTTTTGGGAGGTTGTTTGCTAGTTTTCCTTGTATACGATAGTTTGGGAATATACTATGGAAAGGACTGAGGGCTCAGGGTGAGTTTTATACCACTGCTGCTGCAATGGAAATACACCACTGAACTGGCAACATTTGGGATGCTGCTGCTCTTACTCCCTCTGAGGAATGAAGATGATTGAATTCATGAAGGTGGAGTGATGACCCTCAAGATTGTTTTGCTCCCCTCCCTCCGACTTCTTTCTCTGTTCGCTCCTTAAGGCTCTCTAGCTCTCCAGGCATCTAGTTTTTCAGTTTGTATGGAGGCATCTTTTTTCTGCACGCCTCCAAACCTGGGTTTTAACAGGGCTTCTGCATTGTTTAGGCTTGCTAGCTTTTTTGAACAGGGAAGTATGTAATAAAACAGACAAAGCAGAGCAGAAATGCTGTAGCAGTGTCTTGTCACTGTTGTCATTCTTGTCTGAGATAAACTGGTAAATGGGGTCCTAGAGAAAGACAAGAAAGAGAAAAAGATGTTTTGATTTGTTTAAGCAGTATAGCCACTCAATTCAAAGTCAGACTTTTGACCAATAGGACACTGTAACACCTGTCTTAAATAAGCCTTTGAAGAAGTAAATTACTGTGAAATGGTTTAAATGAGAACAGGAAAGAAACCACATTACGTGCTCCTGGTAACTAATCATACTGCAGTGTGTCATTTCTCTGGAAGTATTTTTGATTGTGCCAAATGACCTGGTATGCTGAGATCAGTGTCTTTATCCTTACTTCACAAATCAAAAAATTAAGAAATAAGTAAATAGAAAAGGATTGAAAAAGGTGAAACAGAGAGCTGAAGAGCTGAATTTACTGTTCCTGGGGAATTTCAGTTACCTTTCTAACATTACTAGCTTACATTAATTCTTCAGAGACAAAAGGAACCTTTTCTTCAAGATTTTAGGGGTTAGAGTATAAAATGAAAATTCATGCATCAAAGTGCAAATCTTAAGTGCTTTGAAAGTTCTTGTAAAAAAATCAGATTTCATAGAGGAAAATTATAAGAAGAATCCTTTTAAAAAAAGCAGAATCTGTTTGAGGCCTTTGACATATAGGCTAGCATTTCAGAAGCATATTAAAAGCATATTATTATTGAGTGGAGGTGTGGGTCTAGATTTAAAGTGGACACTTTAAATCAAAAAACTATTTACTATTCCCATTAAAAAATAGTGACCATTGATTTACACATTTAATAAAAGGAAAATAACTCACACATCAATTGGTAGCTAAGGAAACGGCCTGAAATCTGAGACTGTTTTCTGGCAGTACATTAATTATTATTTTTCCATAAACTCCCCAGAGGATGGAATTAATGACATATCAGGAGGTGTGAAGGGTTTTATTTCTAAGGTTAGTGGACATATTTATTTGTCTAACCGNAAAAAAAAACAACAAAGTTTTAATTATTTTCTTAGTTTATTATTGATATAATCAAATGGACTTAGTTTTGTAAACAATGGAATTTTTACTTGGAATTTAATTTCCTTATTTACTAAGATCTAAAGGTAAATTTGAAAGTCTGTTTGACTTTTGCCTGTTCTAATGTCTTGTTTCAGAGTCTCTGGACAAATAAGGTCACATTGATAGAGTATTTCACCTTGAAAAAAATCAAAACATTTGTTTTAATTTTGTTTCTACAGCATTAGTGTGTACTTACCATAATTACTGAACTACATCAATGAGACCCGTGGCTTTGCCACTGTAGTTGGCTGTGCTTAGTTTTACTTAGTCTTTTCTTAACAGTGATGCACTAGTTGTGTGTGTTTCTGCTCTGTAAATCTGTAGTATTGGATTTCTCATAAGGAAGTGTTCATTTGGGAGTGAGACTAGCTCACATGATCCAGCAGGAGGAGCTTTATGTTATGAAAGAGAAACAGTAACCTCCAGAGCCCAGGAGCCTCATCAGTGGAGCGCAGTTGGGGTGCAGACTTTGGCCTGCCCAGCACTCACTCATTTTGAAGCTTTTCTGCAATTCAAATCACTGAAGAGAGGGGAAGTGAAATGTTCCAAAATACTGCTTTTTAATATTCTTTTCTTTAATTAAGTAGTGCTATGAATATGCAGTGATATATTTTACCTTTTTTTAGCCTCATAATTAAATTATCACTCTCTGTTTTCCATTTCTGACCTTAATAGAAGGCTTTACGTCCTGTTTAGATTTCATTTCTCTGCACTCTGCAAGTGCACAAAGATGTATCTGTGTTGGAGCATATTTAGAAGAGGAGGCATTATTTGGTGATAAACAGTTCTGCCCTAGTAGGGACAGCTGTGTAGTTCTAATAGTTTGTGTGGTGAACTGCTCAAGAACTTTTAACCAGCTTACTTAGAAATAAATTCAAACATTAGCAGAGGTATAGGCTCTTGTAAATATATGTATTTGCAAATTTTATTATTTATAATAAGAACATTTACATATAAATGATGTCAGAATTTTTTTTAGAAGCAGCAAGCTAACAATAATTAAAACTCCAAAGAGAATGTTTTAGTGTATGGGGCATACATGGCAGGAGTTGGTAGGAGGGGCTGCAGGGTGCCCTGTGCTGGTCACAGTGGTGTCCACATAGCTCTGAAACCAATGTAAGCACCTTATTGTGTGCCAGCCACAGCAGCTGCAGTGCCTCTGAAGTGGCTGCAGCTGCTGGGAGAGAGGCAGGCAACAAGATGCTCTTGGGGAGGTGTGGGAAGGGAGAGGCTGTTGATGGCTGGATGTATCCTCTTGGAACGAGGCACTCCATCCAGTATGGGCATCCTTCTGAATCACAGATACATGGAATTGTTTGGGTTGGAAGGGACCTTAAAAGATCATTTAGTTTCCCCCGCCTCCTGCCATGGGCAGACACACCTGCCACTGGACTGTGTTGATCAAAGCCCCATCCAGCGTGGCCTTGACCACTTCTAGGGATGGGTCATCCACAGCTCTCCAGGCAGCCTGTTCCAGTGCCTCACCACACTCACCGTAAGAATTTCATCCTAAGATCTATTCTGAATCTACCTTCTGTCAGTTTAAGGAGAGATTGTGGCCATGAGGGATCCGTGCTGAGGCACAGACATCTCTGAGGAACACTGGCCATGGGCGGCCAACACCAGGGCAGTGCTGACTTAGCACTTAGCTGTCTTGTTCTTTATTTCTCTGGTAACCAAAGCAGTGATGACAAGTTGGCATTAGTAGGCAATAAATTAAGAAAAAATCTCAGAAGTGCAGACCATTTTGCCTGTAACAAAATTTAAGAAGAGCTTAGAAACATAGGTAGCTCAGGTCCAACATACTGCCATTAAAAGCACATACAGTTCTCTTTGTATTGACTGTGTCGTAGTCCATTAGCATTGCAGCTATTTCCCAGTTACCAACTTTCTTCAATTTGCTGCAAATTATTTCACTTTTTTTACCTGGATTTGTTGTTTTTTTCCTTTTGTTTTTAAGGCAGAATTAACTGTTTCTAGTATCCATCTTTGTGCTGCTGCCAGGCAATCAAAACCCCCAGTTTCCCCCCAAATCTCAAACCAAACAGTGAGTGGAAGAGACAAAGGCTTGATGTCATCATGAAGGATGGACAACACCTGGGAAGAGGGATACCTGTCTGTTCAGAGGCTTGGGATCTTGTCTATCTCTGTAATTATTTTTATGACACAGTCATTTTGGAATAGAGAATATATTTTTTTACACTGAGCATCACAGTCCTTCATACTCTTACACTGAAAATGCAGAGATATTTTCTTTATATGTAGAATAAGATACACAAACCAAAAATAGTTATTGAGTATCCTCTGAAAAGTGATAGTCCTGTTTTCTTATTACCAATCAGAACCTGTGTCTGTCAAAATCAAATGTATTGAACCTTTGAACTGTGACAGTAGATACTGATAACCCATCTTAGGTAGCTGCCTAAAACTAGTCAGTTCTTTTCCATTTAAAACTTCCACTCCTGGTAGCATATGCAGAATATATTTAAGATATTTTTCTGCACAGCATGTGAAATACTGCAATACAGATGAAACCATTTAACATTATAAGTTACCTGAGTAATGTAGACATTGCGTGGATCAGGGTGGATCAGTGGAAGCTTTTACAGCTCAGTGGGCAGCCTGTCAGGCTTCACATTAGAAGAGGTACTGATGCTCCTCAGTCTTTTGACAGATCATCAGTTATTCTTTTGGTTTGCATGTTTTGTTCAGTAATGGTTTCCAAACTGAAATAGGAAGAGTTGTGAGGAGAGAAAATAGAAAATAAACCATACGGAAAATGTTACTTCTGCAGAAACTGATGTACTGTTCACTTATTCTAGTGCTAAGTGAATGAGTCCGTGGGCCTAAGGTAAAAGTATGGGAGAAGGGTAAGTGGATTTAAGGAAAAAAACACTCTACTATATTGCAAAAGAAAAGCTTTGTTGATAAAATTACACTTGGGCTAATGTGTGCTATGATTTCTCATTCATTTTAGACATATAACTTAATTTTCTCCCATATGATTATATTTTAACTTAAAAGTTTTGACATCTGTTCCTCTACATATTTGAATTCTGGAGATCTGAGGGATTGTGCCTCTCCTAGCTCAATTTCACTGTATTTATGATTTCTCCCAGGTGTTTTTTTTTAGCTATTGCCCAGCTACTGCAATTAGTTAAATGGGATACTAAAATATTTGAAGTCAATAAAATAAAAAAAAAAAAAATTCAGAAATTTTAGTTTGACTTCCTGAATCCAAATCAGTTCCTAATTTTTCAAATTTGATTCTGCTGTCATAATATTTATATCAAAATTAACTCTCCTGCTACCAATTAGTGTAATCAGCTAAGTGAGAAGAGAAGTAAGCTTGTACTTTTTCACTACCCAGAAAAATTTACTGTTCTGCTTTTTGTGTAAAAGTAAATTGTGGAATAAAAAGCATGATTATTTAATGAAGAGTGGTAACTAGAGTATGTAAAATGTCTGACTATCATTTTAAAATAACTCAAGCTTGTAAAACAGCTTGACTATAAAGTTTCAAAGGGCATGACAGATTTGGCTTTTCATGCATGAGGATGGAAAGGGACTTTGAACTCTTGCATTCTCAACATTTCCTAGTCCTAGTCAGTCCCATCCGGATTAAATTGTGTCTTTTTCCCCTCCATTATCTAGTATGGAAACGTCTGTCAGAGTGTGGCAGCAACAGAAGAATGGTGCCTTTTTTTTTTTACTTTCTGTGGGATGTGTGCTGTGAGAAGAGTCAAGTTGCTGTGCTCTTTTTTTAATGTTTCATAAAGATGCATTGACTCTGGAGGGCATGTTTTTTGACAAACAAACCCAAACTTTCATGTTGGTAACACTTAAGAAGAGGAAGGAAATTATTGAGAAAGAAGTACACTGTTTCTATAATTTTATATAATAACAAAGGAAAGCTGATGTATTGTATAGTAACATTGTCAGGCATGAAAAGAATAAGCAAATTTAATTCTTTGGGCCTTGAATCTCCAGGATGCAATCTGGGGGAAAATTTGTGCACCCATCTGCAGTAATATCAGTGGACAACGTACTTCTAGGCTTTGATGCCAGGGACTGGGAGAGGTTTCCTACTCAAAGACTTTGTGTGTTTGGCTATAGAAGAAAACATAACATCTCATATGAATGTGTAAATCAAAATCCCTGATGTAGAAAAGAAGCATTTGCATGACTTTTATATAGACTAAAAGTATCTTGAGAATAAAAATATCTGTGGTAAAAAAGAAAATTGTAATGGGGATAATGATAATTTCACAAAAAAAAATAGGTGAGGGGATACATAAGTTATCTTTTTATTCTGGTTCTCTACATTGATGACAAATACTGCCTGCCATGTCAATGTAGTTACCTGTCTCTCTTTTTGGACAAGCAATGATTGCGAAAGGGCCCACAGAAAGCCCACTTTTTATAGTGGTCTGTTTTTAAATTTTATTCCTGTCATCTTTAATTCACGTTTCTTTCCATTTTTAGCTAAAACTTTCCCTAAACTATTCCTTTACGAAAAAGCTGCTTGCAGAGGTGGACTGGGCACAGAATGAGATTTGTCCATTAGTGCTTCAAAGTGTAGAAAATTGCATCTCTGAGCTGTGGAGTTCTGCTTCAGATTTCTCCTGTCATGTTGGTGAAATAATTACAGTGTCTGTAAGATGTGTATAATTATATGTTGTAATGGGAGTTCAGAAGTACTTTTGTGAATGTTTAGAGGTATGAGTATGGGAACGCTGAAATCTGGTGATACCTGATATTCTCTCCATTTCTCTTTTTTTGGTAAGGACTGACATAGCTCTTTCAGTTGCTGTTAGGATGCAGTAGCATACAGTGTCTTATTTCAAGGATAATGATATTTATCTAATCTGTCTGTGACTCCTTGGAGCTTACCGATTGCTATATCATGTTCCTGACATAGTTATGTTGCACCTTAAAACAGTACCATCTGTAAACTTGGGAGATACTTAACTGTCAATGAATTTGAACATCCAGTGTATTAAAATTCTGTCACCTGCGTGGCATTTTGGTGCAACTTTGTTGCTTTTATTGACATCCTTAGAGTGAAAAAGAACTGGATGTGAATTATGATTCGTGATGCAAGGGAATAGATTAAATAAACTGAATTATCTTCATAGTACTCCAAACTTACTGGTAGACTCTTGAAGGTAAAGTCATTGCTCACTTGTTTCTGAAGTCATTGGTGTGTGTTTATCATCAGAAGACATCTCTTCCATACAAACTCCAGCTGACCCAGTTTTCAAGCATTTTTTTCTAGCTTGACATTTCTTTTTACATTCTCTGGACTTGTACTGTGAGAGTATGATTCAGTATTTTATTTTTACCAAAAGGATTACCACTTTGGCGGGGTAGTATTTGCCAATAACCTACCAGTTGCCCATAACTCAATCCAGGTTTAAATCATTGTAAAATAAGAAATCTGTTTACAAAATCAGAAAACAGAAAGCTACCCTGTTGCAAATGTTTTTGAGCTGGTTTGCAATAAGTAAAGGAAGATCAACTTACATTGAGTTATCCTTAGATCAACCCCAAAGCTTCTCTCATTTTGTCTAGTTGTTTGCAGCATCTATCTAATTGTGTGGCCGGGCATCATGGTTCTTATGCACGGGAAACCTGTTCTTACGCAAATTCTACATTTTTATTCATGAAACAGAAATTTGATCTGGACATCTCTGTTTTCTTTACACACAATCAGGCCTGTGGTTCTGTTCAGATTCACATCATCATCCTTTTTTCCTTTCCTGCCTGGATAAAGCTGTTCCTACCTGATGGCAGAGAGCATTACTAAGTCCCTCCTCACTGGACCATTCAAAGACCCAGTGCTGTGTTAAATTATTAACCTGCAAATTGCCAGCCTAATGTGAGGTGAACCACTCTCCTCCACTGGTCATGGCAGTGTTTGTGCTCCCTGTACAGTCTTTTCAGTCTTTAAATCTTACATTGTGTGTTACAGCTGTACCTTGTCAATCTTGCTGTATCCAGTCATTTAAGTGGAATTAATACCTTTGGGTCACTGGTGTTTATAAGACAAAGGGATCATCAGTCTTTCTCCTGACTTTTAACCTGCCATTGCAATAGTGGCAGACACTTGGCATGATAATGAGTAGAAGAAAAAATATATCCCGTTGCTCCCAAGTAGTCCCCCATTTTCCATCTGAGAAAACACAGAAAAACAGAGGAAACATTTCCCTCTGACCTAAATGAAATTTTTTTCATGCTGAGTGCTGTAAGATTCCTCTCTACTGCTGACCAGGCAGCTGTGAACACATTCAGAGAGAAGGAATGAGGCAGCTTAGTAAGAAGGGATGTTGATATAGATTTGTTGATGATGGTAGTGTGTTAATCCTATGGATAGGCTGCTTGGGAAAGAAATGCAGGATGCAGGACTGATGTTTAGTTTAAACTTTAATTATCTGGCTTACTTAAATGCTCAGGGCTTTGAACTGAAAGGGATGTGAAGTCCTGCAGCTTCTGAGGTACATGGTATGGGTGCTTTTTTGGTGTTTGTTTTTTTTTTCATTTATTTTGTTAGCACTAAATCAGGTCAGCAGTGACTTTGGATTTGATGTGGAGAACTTACTTGGAGTTGACCTGTCTCCTCAGAAATATATGGAGACTATAATTTTATGACTGTATCCTTCTACATGCATCATTTCTGTATGTGATCCATAAACACTGATTAGGAGGTAGCATTTAACCATATCTGTTAATGAAGATGTCTGTGTGTTTCTATCTATTTCTCTGCATGTGAACAATTAGATAACAAAAAAGAAAGAAGATCACTACTGTATTGTTGCAAGAACTGCAAGGATCATATTTGTGTTTTACACTTCTGTTGAAGTGTCTCTGTCATTGCATTCCCAAGAGTATCTGCAAATTCTTGCCTTGTTTTCCCACTATTTTTTTTCCATGGGAAAAGTTGTGTGTTTCCATAAAGTGAGACTGTGTGATAATATGGGCAGAATGTGACCTTTTTTATTTTTTTAACATTTTGTGACTGTAATTTTGGCAGGTTTTTCTTGTTCCAGTTGTACCTGCTTTTATTAGGAACTTGACTGGATTTGGGGTCTGGCTTCAATAGCAATTTGGGGTTGGGTATGTCAATAAAGAGATTAAAAGTATTCCTCTCATTTTATGGCAATTTCCTTGTTCTGTTCACTTGCAAAACTGAATATCATTATTGATAATACAAGTGCTGTTTCTTACTGCAAGAATGAAAATTAGCAACAGTTTAGGTTTTTATATTTCTCTGTTTATTTTCTCTTTTAATGAACTCATCACTCTATAAAAACACATACACTTTCATGTAGACAACAATAAATTAATTTGAGCTTTGTGCCCATTACATGAAGTAATCTGACCATTATCTGTCTTTTAAACCAGTCAGAAGGTTGGACTGGATGACCTCCAGAGGTCCCTCCCAACCTAAAATTACTCTGATTCTATTAAGTGAAGAAATGTGACAAATATTTTGTTGTTTAATTCAGATAAATTTTCTGGTTAAGTGTGTGGTATACACTACCTAGACACTTTTCACTGTAAAAGGTGCTGTTCTGATTCCTTTGGAAGTTGTGTCATGCTTTCTGGGATTTTGAGTGTGCTGGTTTTTTTTCCTTTGGGGACCCAGACTTCCATACAAATTGTTCCACTGAAAACTTTTGAGGGGAAAAAGCTTTGCAGTGTGAAAGGTGTGAAATGACAGGTGTGAAACAACAGAGTCTTTTCAGTAAGCAATGCGGAACCTTCTGCAAAAGAACATGTAAATGAATTGTTGACTAATTTTAATATTTGCAATGCAGTGAGACATGAAATCCCATGCTTGTTAAAACAGATTGGGAAAACTTTTCCTCTATATTCATCCTACTGGGATTAATTTAGTCTACCGCATTTAAGTAATCCTACAGCTACATAATGAAGCTCTTTGTAATTAGAAGATAGCTACAATTAAGAGCTGCACATGAAATCACATCAGTAGTCCATGAGTATCTGGGACTACTTTATTCATTAAATCAATGAACACTCTCTAAAAATAACTGCAGTATTTAGAATATGAAGGACTCTATTTAAAATCAGGATTATAAAGATTATTAAGATCACCCAGCCTAAGGATATGCTCCACTCCTGCTCTCTATTGCAAAATTACTTTAAATTTTACATAATATTATTTTACATACAGATGTTACATTAAAGTAATATCCATCTATATTTACTTATATACTGAAATTACCAGTATTATCTTTTTCATTTCCATAACAATGTGTGTGTATGTATGTATGAAATTCATCTGACAATTTCTCAGTTACAAAGACACCATTATTGTTTTTGATTGATTTCCACATTGCTATATTCACAATATCAAAATAAATCCACAAAAATCTTTGGAGAGCAAATCCCAGCTGCATTGTGACAACAGGGCTTGAACTTAGGAGGAAAAGAAGCTTGTCATGAAAAACCTGGGATGAGAAAAGCATTTGACCTTGAACAGGACACATGACGGCGATAAAAGATGTTTGGGATGACTGTGCTAATGGTGAATCTGCTTGGCCGTCAGGTTACATTCAGGCCTTAATATAATTCTGTGTAACCACTCTCCTGTTTGAACTTTCTCATTTCAAGTCCTTATGTAAAACAGGTTAAATCTCTGACAGATCTCGAGTGAAGGCCCATCTATGTTATCAAAACATGTTGGATTTCTATGAATTTCTATTAATTACTCTGAAATTGTTTTACCTGCCTTTTTTTCCTTGAATTTCAATTGAAATTAAATCCATCTAAGAGACTTAGACATTTTTATTTTATAGTTCTGCTTTTCTTTTGTTGGAATTAAATGTTTTACATTCCTTTATAATAGTTGATGAAATTCACTGTTAGACTTATTTCATGCCTAATGCAGGAAAAGCTCCTTGGACGTCTGAAATGTAATGTATTCTCCCAGAACTGTAGTGTATTCTTCTTCTGTCCTTACTGGCTTATTTGATTTCTGATTTATATTAATTGTTGTCACTGCTCATATTTTCTGTGTATGTGTGAACGTGCATATTTTAACGTGGATTTTCACAGCCTTTCTAGCCAGATTAGATTTTTATGTATTTTATGTTTTTCACAGTTGTGTGTGCTTCTTCGTAGAAACTTTGAACATGCTTTCAGTATATGTTCTTCTTAAACACCTTTTAAATTTGAGGCATGGTGCTTGAGTGTTATCAGATGAGCTCCTTAATAGTCCAAGTGAAATTACAGTTTATTGGTGTGGACTTCAGTCTGTCTACATATACTGTATAATCATTTGGATCTCTTTCGATTTTCCACTTTTAAAATGTGTTAATTTAATTGCAGTTTAGAATTGTGTGGTATTGCAGCATGGTGTTAATCAGAGTTAAATGCATTTGTCTTTACTTTTATGGTGGCATGGAAAGACAAAGTTTTGCTTTTAACAGTGTGCTATAATGCCTTTGTCGTTGTCCTTAGTTTTAAAAAAAACCCAAAGCCAAAATTATTGAAGTACCATTAAAGAGGGTATCAACTGCCCCTTTTAGAGAAAGTGTGAGCTGTCATAATCAGGCTGCAATTGTAGGTTTCTGATCTTAATATTTATGGGGAAAGCACAGGAGGGAAAAATAACAAGGATGAACAACAATGTATTCACTGTCTCTGATGCTTTTCACTTGTCTCATCACTGAAAATACCAAGGGCATGCCTTGTCATCTGATCCAGTCAGAGTCTCAAATCATTGCAAACAGATGCCATTGATGGGCTGTGTAGTGCTCCATGAAGTTGTGTTTCTGCTTGCAGGGCCTTATGAGCATTGTAACAGAACAAATCTGTCCTCTTGACTACTTAGACTATAATGTGGTTGAAATAAGGGGGATAAGATACAGCCAAAAGAAAAGAATTGAGGAAGAGAATGATAGTAAAAACAGATGTTACAGTGTGAATTAAATTCTTTCTTTTCTGAGTGAGTTTGGAAATAATCTCAAATCTGCTGGAGATGATGGTACCTCAGTCTCTTGATGTAGAAGGAACGACCAAAAATTATGATGGATTGTTGAGTCACTGCTGATGTTCCTTGGGTCACTCCTTCCAGATCCCTGTTACTGATCTCATCCAGTGAAAGAAAAGATTGTGTGACATGGAAAGCAATCACACAGAAGGCAGCATGCAATTAGATTGTATCTTGATTATTTCAACTATGAATTTTCCTTTCTTTTCTGAAGTCTTTCATCTTATTGTCAGATTAATATGTGACTTTAGGAGCACATTTGAAGATCTCTTATTGCACGGTTATTTAAAAAGATCCGTTTTAGTGCAATCAACTTGCTTTTATTCTGTCCCATTTTGCTAATGGTTGTGGTTAATTTTTTGGCAGAGATTGTAGTGACTGTTTGTTTCCTGATGACATTTAAACCCAGACCTGTGCACAAAAGAAAGGGATTATTAGTTTGAGAGTTCTCTATGGTCAAGAGCCAGGCATGATTTACAGGGTTGTTTATTACCTCTATGACAATTATTGGAAAATAAAACTTTATGTTTGGTAAAAATGTGTGAAGTAATAATTTATTGTGGACATCACAAAAAAAAATCTGCCTTGTTGATTTTGTTATTGAGATTTATGGCATACTAGGCAGTCGAGAAACATTGGTTTTATACAAATTAAAGTTTATCCTCTTGTGTATTTTATCCTCTTGTTGCTCAAAGTTCAGCTTTCCTCTCACAGTCCTCTTCCAGCTGATAAATGGTTCTACAATACTTTCTATTCATAGTCTCCTTGAACTTTCAGTTCTTTTTCTGAATTGCCTGGCTTTATTTTAAAGTCAGGGAGGATACTGTATCATAACTGCTTTATCTTTTTCTTTGAAGCACTTTTGACTCTGCACGAGAACACAAGGAACTTCCTGCAGGGTAAGACCACGGTCCATCTAGCACAGTATGCTGTCTCCTAGAAATGCAAGAGAAGTTCTGTTAAAAGGCAGCACACGAGCTTGATCACTTTTTGTGGTCAGTTTCCTTCATCCCTTGCGCAGCCTCCACATGTGTGTTAGTGACATCAGAGGGTATGTTCCCCTGCCCTGTCTCTTTATTATTGGTTTATGGACATGGTGTCCATGAATTTGTTTAATCTCACTTTGATCCTGATGGTACATTAGGAACTTCTGTGACAGAAAGTTCAAGAAGGTCATTATCCTCTAGGTAAAGGTGTCCTTCCTTTTCATCTTTTTTCAACCAATCTGCTTACTAGTTTCACTGAGTGCTTGTGTTTTTTTGGTTTTTCAGGGTTTGGTGAACAACAATTCCACTTTCACCTTATCCAATGCTTTCATAATTTAAATCTTTTTATAGATGACTCAGAACAGGAGCTGATTTTAGTACTCAGTGAATTTTTTTGTTTTATGTGGGTAGCTTGTTTTGTTCTTTGAACATTGCCCAGCTTTTAGAAGTTCGAGTCAGACGTTTTGAGAGCTCAAATTCAGAAGTAGAATGGCAAAGATCTTTATACATTTGCAGCCCTTACCCTGCCAATACAAAGTTTTAACATACAGTTTATAGTTGTATAAATACCCTTCTGACACCTTAATACATACATTGCATTGTCACAAACATAGTTTTTTTTGAGATTAGTAGGTCCTGCCAATTTTGTTACAAAATCTAGCTATTCATTTAAAAAAGCTAGAGCCTCTTCTTCTGTGAAATTAGGTATATAGATAACATTTGAAATCAGTGGCTGTAATCCAAGTAACTTTCCAAGGGAAAACTCTTCAATTGCCTGATGAATTTTTATTCCCTTTACACAGTAAGGGGAAAGCTGATCTTGAAAAACCTCTGAAAGGGATCCTGTAGTGGGCTGGCCCAGTTAGCATGACTTTTTGTAATCTAACATTTTAATTATGGGAACAGGGTCTTTTCAGGTTACAGAGTGAAAAGCTATCACTGTTGAAGTTGTCCCAAAGAGCTGCAGTTATTTTATTAGCTGTAGCCTCATTATTCCTGGCTGTGACCAAAGCAGTCCTTTCCCCTAACTCATACTAAAATAGTACTTTTAGATTTGCATGCCAGCTTCAGTGCCACAGTGTTGCACTCCTCAAGGGAAATTTCTGGTCAGAGTAACATTAAATTGAGTGAATTTTACACATACCAAGCCAGTTTTGATTAAGCATCTTAACACAGTTTTTAAAAAAGGATGTCTATATCGGAAATTGTGAGTCATTGCTGGAACAAAATTTGTACAAAATGAATGATTAGTATCTTTTTGTACAGTTGTCCTCAGTGTCAAAAGTAATGTCCCCTGTGATACCCTGTATGCTAGAAAAGACAGTTTTAATGTGTAAAATGTGTTAAATTTATACTCCAGATACCTTCAGAGTTAAGGCAACACCACCCAGAGAAATTGGTGACAACAGGGAGACAAGGTTTCTCAGAACAGGTTGTGTGCATGGACTGCAAAACCAGCATGGATTTTGAGTTCACTGCAGTTTGTGCCATCACAGTCCAACCTAGTGACATTTCCAGCAGCAATGTCTGTGAACCACCAACTACTATCAACTTCATAGCAGTCCTTCTAGGTCACAGTCAGCAGTAGTAGTGAATATACATCTGGAGATGCTGGGACAAAACTCCAACATGAAAAGTGCTCAGAATGGGTTTGATTTAAGGAAGGACCTTCTTCTCTATTTTGTGCAGCCTGAATCTTTCTACTTCACATGATGCATGAAGATGCTTACTTACAGTTTTATCTTGTGACAAGAATGAGGGTGTTTGAGGGTTCATGATCGTCTCTGGTATCTCACACCATGGTGTCATTATACCATTTGGTACCAAACTCCCTCTAGTGGCATTACTACAGCAATCTGTATGAGAACTTTTGATGCCCTTTCTGAAAGCAGCTGCATAAAATCCTCAGAAAAATAGTCTGTTACATACCCGTCTAGACAGCTACACTATGGCAGTGCATTGTCTTATAAAAAAAAGAACTGCTTACATTGTAGATGAAAATGTGGCCCTGATGAAGTATAGGAGAAGAAATATGGAGAGCAGCAAACACACTCAAGAGTTTGCTAAGCTCTGACAGCCAAGAGTGCTGGATACACCTCAGTCAAAGCAGGAAAACCACATACTTCTGTGTAGGATGTTACACCAGTGTTAACCAACAGTAAATGCTACATGCTGGGCTATGCCCAAGCACTCCCCATCTCCAAAGTATGGATAACATAAACTCGCAGATAAAGTCTCTGAGAATCGAATTCGTAAAACAGTGTAGGTTCAGATCAGGACAAAAAGTGTGTTTCAACTAGGCACTCATAGTGATGACTCATATTAAAGATTGCTTCCAACACAGTTTCAAAACAGTGACAGGCTTTGTGATTGTGGCACACTTTGGTGGAACAGGCTCCTTTTAATAGGGTCAAAAACTGCCCTGTAAATTAACGCTGTGTTTACTGACAGGTACAGACACCAAGTGCAAGCATGCAGTGATGAACATTAGCATTAGCAAGTCTTGCAATGAGATGTTGGGGTCCTTCAGAGCTTGGCATCGTTGCTTTTTAATGTTAGTATCTGCAATATTCTGCCAATACATACAAAAAGATAATGAAAAGGGCCATTCATGAAAATGATCAATGGTCAGGGCCATTGACCATTCTGCAGACTCTGACTCAGTCCAGAAAGCCTGTTTCCTCTTTCTACCTGCTCAGAAGCCTTTGAGTATCACTTCTACAATATCAAACTGAAATACACTGACATTTTTAAATATTCTGAAAGGTCACAAGCCTCACACACTTTGTGTCTGAAATAAGATGAAAGGTAGACACATCTTATTTCAGGCTATATGGGGAATGTATTCTTGAGCCATGGTGAAACTAAAAAGCAACCTCTGTGCTAAATGGAATTTTCAAATTCTTGGGTCATTAAACCACTAGTGGAAATAGAAGAAAAACAGTGTGACCAACAATCAAAGAGCTATTGACAGGAGCCATTTGCTACATGTATTTTGGATGAGAGTTTCTGTGTTAGCATGACCGATAGCTCTCCTGCTTTGCAACAGCATTATGATACTCAGATTTCGAGAATGCAGATATATGCAAATGTGAGAATTGATGGGTCACTTTCTTATCAAGTGTTCATTAACCCAGTTCCAGTGCAACCCAGGCTCTTTTGGTATTCAGTAACAGAGAATTTGAAGTCTGAATATGTAGCGTCAAAGGGGTTGTACCTTACACTCTGTTTGTAGTAGTGGAATGTTAAAATTATCCATTTATTTTGACCAAGGAGAAGAGTGGAGTAACTTAAAGAATGGATACTTGTCTACAGATATACAACAAATTTGGAGTTGATACAGCTGATATCACTAGAACCATTACAAAATGTCAAACTTTTTTTTACATGCTTAGTAGCCTGTTTTATGTCAAAATTGAAAAACAACAGCATCATATTCTGTCTTATATCCATTAATGAGTTTTAATAGGTATCTAGCATGTACTTCACAAATAGAGTGGATTATTTAGTCTCGCTATAAAGTCAGATATCAAAAAATATACAAGTTCTATATGTTGGACACAAGACAGAGAAGGATAGTTTTTTGTTTTCTAATAATAAAATTTTCATAAATATGTGAATGCCATTTTCCCCCTAGTCAATAAGAAAGCTGAACTTGGAAACAAGCAAAACCTTGTTTTCATGACAAATACCTGAGGATGAGGGCATTTAAAATCCTTCTTCCAGGTCCAGGGTCCAGGATTCTTTTTCAAACCATTTCTTAATCATAGAATCATAGAATGGTTTGTCTTTGAATGGAACTTAAAGATCGTCTGCTTCCAACCCCCCTGCAATGGGCAGGGACACCTTCCACCAGACCAGGTTGCTCAGGGCCCCCCCCCCCAGTTTGGCCTTTAGCTGGAAACATGTCTTAGGCAGCTGGTCTTACATGCTGGTAAGGTATTTTGGCTCTGGCATCCATTCTTCTTATGCCTATATTAGAGTATCTTTCACAACCCTTGTAGCTGGCTAACTCAATATTTGGGTTTTCTCCCATGCTAATGCCTGTTATTGTGACAGAAAATATGATTGCTTTAGCATGATTTGTTCTCAGCAAAATGCAAAATCACATTGGCTGTCACCTATGTTCTTCTTAACTTTCAGAACTCTTAATTATGAATTTTTTATTATTTTCTCTGTTACTGCTATGGGAATTAAACCTAAGCTGACAAGTTTTAGCCCATTTCCCAGCCTTTCAAAGGTACGTGCTTTGTTTCATTTAGTCTGCCAGAGGTTTCTACATCTTTCCCAAGTTGTAATACTATCAGTTCTCTCAGGTTCACAGTTGATTTTTCTTCAGACAGGACAGTTTTAAAACATCACACTTGCATAACCCTTCTCTTACCTAGACCAAATTTGTGCACCCTTTGCTCTTGGTTTTACTAACATCTGATCACTATTAAAACTTTTAGGGAGGATTGAAACCAAACAGGTATCAAACTTTTTTGATTCCTTGTGCTATCAGCTGGTATATTGGAAGAGTAGAGAAGGAACGCTTTTGCTCTGCCTTTTTGTTACTGTATTTTCTTATTATCCCTCTTTTCCTATGTAGTTCTGGTTCATTTCATGCCACTGAACTTTTTGACTTGAGCATATGGGATAGTTAGGCAGCACTGAAACAAGTATGAGAGATCAAGAAGGGGCTGGATTAATCTTGATGGAGGAATCGAAGAAAGGCAATAGAGCACAGAAGTGGACTTCCTTCTCCATCTGTCTCTATCTTCATGGAAAATATGGAAAAAAAGGATGGAAAAATAATGCCTCCACTGTCCCATAGGTAAAGATACCTTAGGGTTCAGGTTTGACTATGTAGATGAAGATGTGAAGAAAACAAACAGACTAAGGAAAGAGAGGAGCAAATTATTATTGCTCACACCTGCCTGGGAGATTTCTGAGTTACATACTGTGTGTATGCAACTGTTAAATGGTGAATAGGCTTGCAAGTCAACTAGAACTGATGGAAAACCTTACACAGAGATATAATTATACACGAGCTGGCACATTTTCAGAATTGCCTACTCAAGTGTTCAAAACCTGTGTCCCGAATCTAGTTACATTTTCTCAGCTGTGTGGTGGAGTTTGGAACATATGCATACCAGCGAATATGTATTTGCTATGTATAGTGAAGGAATCCCTTTTGCTGTTACAGGTTGAGCTGTGCATTTGAAGAGTTTGTTCCATAAAGTTAGTTTGGACGCTAGCATCCTTTAAAAGAAGCTAACAGGAAATTCTGCATATGGGCTGTGATTTTCTGAAGATGTTTTTCATGACTAAATGAATGTATTACCTTAAAATGTAGTGTTTTGATGGAATTTGACATAGGTCGTGTAGATACATGTGAAATATAATCTTGTTAAACAGAAATTCTTGGCTGAACTTGGGCCTTTTTTTTTGCATATCACATATTGTGAATTTTTACTGTGTCAGAATGTACAAAATCTCTCTGTATTGAAATTAAGGCTCTATGGAGCAGTTTGGCAAATTGTTTTGTAATGCAGTTCACAATCAGGATCCACCAGTCCTGAGAAAACCACTCTTTAATTGTAAATAGAGTGTTAATAACAATAAAATTTGAAAAGATAAATTTGAAGTTAAATTTGAAAACTTTGGAGTATTGTGTAGGTCTGAAACTATGAAGTAGTATCTTGCAACTGCACTTCTTAAATCTAATGCAGTGTAAATTTTGCAACACTTTTAAAAATTGATTCTTCCTAAATCAGTTTTCTGCAGTGGTTAGTCATTAATGTTCCTCTAAAAACTTGTGTGTAACTTTATGTTGAAGAGAGTTCAAAATTAAATGCCATTTTTTTAAATGCTATTACGAAGTGAATTTGACATACTTCTCTTTTTGTCTTGCTGTCTTGCACAGGTATCATTTTTCTTGTTCATCATTTTTGTGGTGTACACCATGCTGCCCTTCAACATGAGGGACGCTATAGTTGCCAGCGTCTTGACCTCTGCGTCTCACACGATTGTGCTGAGCGTCTGTCTGTCAGGTACAGCTGTTGTAAAGGAACACTTGGTTTGGCAGGTAGGTGCTTTGTGGAATTAATGATTAATTGTGCGCTGAATAGCCTGGTAAATGAGCCAGGAGTGCCTTAGTGGGTGCTTGGGAATGTAAACTTATTTCTGTCTTCATTTCTGAATTGCTAATTTAGAGGTAATTCGCTTTCTAAAATGAGGGTGTCAGTAATGTTATGCCTTGCTGAATTGCACACTTGACTGGTAGAACCTATAGCCACATAGCTCCTACCAATGCAGAAATTTACTCACTTGAAATGTGTGATGTGGCTGTATTGTGGTAGATGCATCACTCCTCTGTTTTGTAAACCACTTTGTACCTTTCCACATTTTGTTAAAGCCTAGATTCCAAGACCAAGGATTTTTTTCCAGGCAGTGAAGTGTTATCTTTGACTCAAAAAACCCTCACATTATTCCTTTGAATACCCTGAGGTCAGCTGGGTTAAAGATCTGCTGTGAAGACATTGCCCTCTCCAAGTCTGCTGTAGGTCTCGTCCTCCTTCTATAATTCTCAGCCATTTATAGGCATTTTACAGCCTGATCCTGCTTGGGCCCAGTGATTGAAGGAGACCGGCTGGCTCCAGACACCATGACATTTAGGGATCCCATCTGTGTTTGCAGTTGGGTTTTGGATTGTATCTCTGATAATCTCCTACTTGACATAGTCCAGATTAATATTACGTAAAAGTCCAAATATTAGGCATTGTTTTTCCTTACTCTTTTGCAGATCTCTTAAATGGTGAAATATCACAGTTTTAGTTTTAGTATTGTGATAATCCCAGCTATCATTGATAGAAATCAGTGTTTTTAAGGAAAAATTTAGATTTCATTTTGAAAAACAAATACTTGTGTTTGGCTTTTTGATATAGTTATTCCGTTTTAGGCCAACAGAATTATTTTAGCTTTTGCATCAAGTGATACTGAAGCTTTAAAGTAAACACATTTTTATAAACATACTAATAGAACAAGAAAGACAGACACCATACTGTTTATTGTGCATAGTATTAAGAATGAAGACAAATAATAGTTTTGACTTAACTTGTAAGGTACTTGAGACTTACTTTGAAAAACATTGTGCCTCAAAGGATAATTTGAAGTTGCAGTGATTTTACAAGTCGCACCTTGTGAATTGCTGTTCAGGCAAATACATTTTATTTCCAGATTTGGCTGCAGATCTGTGCTCTATGAAATACTGAAATTAAAGTCTGATAAACAGAATATGTTCTAAGATGTGATTCTCTTTAGAAATTTTAAATTATGAGAAAAGTAGATTTCCTCTTGCTGATTTAGATTCGTTGAGCGTTTTTTGTGGAGGTTTCAAAGTTGTGCTCTATGTTAAGCAAGAACTGTGGTCATCTGCAGTTAATGTAATATTTCAGTAATTCACTAATACAGTTAATATTTTTAGTGGAATAAATCAGGAAGAACATTACTCTAGGTTATATGTCAACCTATGGCTTTTATTCTGGGCATAGATATACTGCTAAAGCAGTATAAATGTTTGCTACTCCTCTAAAACTATTTTGGGTTTAAGTTGCTGTTTGCAAAAATTATTTATTTTTCCTGCCTGTCTTTCTAGGCCATTAACATTTGATATATCTAAAACAGTAGTTTCAGAAGATGTTGCATTTTTAGACACCTCATGTCTACAGAATCAAGAGAAATAAATTATGGTCTGTGATGTACAATTACTGTATTTCTTCTATAACTTCCTTTTTCATTCCAAAAGAGTGAAAGTCTGTCAGCGATTTGTAAATTTGTTAAGAGTATTTAGGTTGTAATAATTTGCTATTCTCTCTTTGTAAAATGTGTTAAATGTAATTAATAACTTGGCAGTTACTGGATTTATTGAGTGCACTGCATTCTTGTGAATGTGTGGAAGGGACTAAATGACACTACGTCATCTCATTTCATTTGCCCTCTGTACACTTTTAGATTACAATTGTTTATACTTTGGAGTGTAAGCAAAAATTGTTTGTGTTCTTTGCTTTTGAAAACCAAGACCACAAATAAGGGCTTAGATTAGAGATACTGATCACACTAAATAGAGAAAGAACATTTGTCAATGATATACCTCAAGTTGATATATTATAACATACGTGCCTTGTATATATAGTAAGTATCCTTCTGTAAAGAGTACCTCTATCTCCTTTATAGTTACTCTCTATGTATTGCAAGATTTTGATTATATCTTCTCTGAGCTTTCTGTTCTCGTCTGAGCAAACATTCTTTCAGTCTTCTCTTGTTATGTCAGGTTCTCCTGCCATATAATGCTTTTGATAGCTGGACCCTCTTCAATTTCTCAGCATTTTCCAATTATTTGGTTTGGCATCCCATATAATTTTGAAAGTTAATTATACCATCACTCTACTAGTAGAGAAAAAATGACGTTCAGAAGCATTCACTCATTTTGAGATTTGGCAGAGCCTATCTTACTGCTTTTGTCATTCCTTTTGTTGTCCTAAGATTTTACATCCAAAAAGCGGTTTCACTACAGATGAAAAACTTAGGATGGTCTTGATTATCCAGTGTTGGTTGCAGTTAGAGATACTGAGATAAAAGCCTTCAGCTGGTACAAAGAATCCTTCAACAGACTCTGCTGGTTCCATGATCTGGTTTCTGTTAGACCTGTGCATGTCTTTTCGGGAGAGGGAATCCACCTTGGTTTAAAAATTGGCAATGATGGAGATGCGCTTCCACAAGCCCTCATGTTTCTTCCACAGTTGTAGACTGTTAATGTTAAAATTTTGTTCATCTTTCCTACTAGGAATTTGTCTAGCCTTGTCATCCAGTTTCTGAATCTCATTTTTTTGGCCAGTAGGCTGACAGACCAAATAGTATCCAATTTCTGTTTCTCCCATGAGTGTACTTCTACACTATCATGAATTTGCCTCATAACCTTTTTGTCAGTAAAATAAATGAGTTGCCTGCTTTTGCACTAGCTAAGCCTTTCATCACTTTCACAGTTGTTCTTTGAGTCCTCACTTGTGCTTCATCAACATCTTTCTTGCAACGTAGGCATTAGCCTTAGAGGAGCACGCCAGGAGCAGCTGCAGCAGTGCCAAATGCTAATAGGGGGCCAGATCTACAAAGGGGTTAGTGTACTGTGTGCTCAGCACAGAGACACAGACTCCACAGTAAAATACACAGTTAGTCTCCCTGTGCAGTTCTGTGGGGAATTTATTGCACAGCTGTGGGATCTGTGACTGGAAGGGGGAAAAAAGAGTCCTGTGTTCCAGCCTCAGTTTATGAAAAAATAACAGTGTATGTAGGTTTTGGCATTTTTTTTCCTGCTGAGAATTTTAATCCTAACCTTTACAAGGCACACAGTCTTGAATCTGGGACTCTGCCCCTTCTTTCCAGGTGAGGATCCCATGGCCAAGCAGAGGATGTTCTATCTGCTCCAGGACTGCTCTAAGAGAACATAACTCAAATTATGGTGTTAAGGTATTTGGCTCATAAGACTTTCATGACTTAAACATCTAGTTCAGTTATTCCTGGAATGGAAAGTATTTAACTGCCATCTCTTGCTATAAACACATAACCTGTTTTTCCCCAAGCCAGAACAGATTCTAATCAAATGCTTCTGTTTCTCCTGCTCTGTTATCAACTGCTCAGCCATTCCGATCTCCTAATGGCTTGATATTATCATTAGAGGTAATTCTGTTCTTAATTTATTTAAAAAAAAAAGCTAACCAAAATAATTAAGCATCCTATAAGCTTTCATTTTTCTTTCCCCCTATGTTTTATACGAGAAGTGTGATGTTTTTATTTTAGTCTTTTAGTTTTACTTTCTTAACAAGCAATTTTGTTGCTTTTGCAATTTGTTTTCATGAGCTCTGGCTAAGCATTTCCAAACCTCATCTAAATCACTACAAACTTTTTGGGGGGTGATTTTTTTTTGCAGCTTCTTGCAGGACTGCAGAAGGAGTCCCTTTTAGAGGCACAAAATTGCAGCTAGGCAGAATGTATGTGTACATACATACAATTTTATATTGGTTTTGGACTGCGTTCAAGAATGCATATATCAAAGAGAAACAATTTTTAACAACTTTTATGAAAGCCTTTGTTTGTGTGATCTGGTAGCCTGGATAATTCTTAAGATAACGTTTTGTCCTGGTGTGCAAAAAAAAAAATGCTAAATGAAAAATTTATTTTCAAGAATGTTTGAACTGGGAAATTTGAAACCTACATCCACAAGATCTTGTGCATTTGCCATCAGCTAGGCTGAGGTCTACTGTTACAAAATTAAAAATAAATGCCTATGGCCTATTCAGGAAAAAAACAAATGAACCAAACAACAATGGATCAAAAAAAGGAATGTGGTTTTATTAAAAAAAATAAATTACCAATTTCTTGGTCATTACATATCTTGAAACACATGATACCAAAAGCTCATACTCATAAGTGAAGGAAGATTTTCAAAGATGGATAACTTTGATATGTCATCTGTAATATACATTTGGATGGTCTAATCCACATGCAACATATAGACAGATACCTCACGTTTAGACCACTGAATTAAACTCATCTGTTAACTGAATATCTTTAATAGGTGATGATATTTACAAAAAATGTTTAATGTAATAGAGTAGCATAGCAGCAAAATAAAAATAAAAAAACATCAGCATTCACTGGCTAATAAAAGAAGAAAATGAACAGCTCTAGGGCTCAGAAATAGAAGTTGGTTTATGCTGTTATCACACACTATAAGGAAAAAAATCATGTTTATTAAAAAAAGTCTGGGAAAAAAGACCACGTCTTTAGTACATTCATTGCTGTATAACCCCTAAGGCTGTATAGGTACACAGTGAAAGGAATAGGAATTTTAGTAGTCTGAATGGCTAAAAGCTGTTATTGTGGGTTGAATTTATCTTTCTTCCTTGAATACCTTTTTTTTGAAGTTGATGGAGAACAGTTATTCCTGAAGGTAACGCAGCTTAAACAACTCTTGCTCTCTGCTGCACAGTTACAGGAAGTGAGTTGCTGTTGTCCCTGCTGCAGGTGTGGAGAGCAGTGATTGCTGTGGAGGGAGGGAAGGTGTATTTCTTGTAACAGCAGCTGCCACTGTCCCATTCCTTGTGCCTTTTTCCCCTTGCTGTCCCCACACTGGCAGCAGTCTGGCTCACCGCATTGTACAGCAGCTGCAAGACAGTTTAGAGAGAGGAATGCTATGTCCTGCATGGCACAATGCATTAGGCATAGTTTTTATTATTGCACATTTCTTTACTCTTGATTTTACGCTTAAATCGAGGCAGATATTAAAAAGCCATCTGCTGTGGGGTTTTTAACTAATTTTTGCAATCAGCAGATGTACTTTGGGTTTAACTCATTCTTTAAAGACAATCTGTACAGTTTGGATATGCTTATGAAGAGCCCACTTGCCTACGAGAGCATAGATATGTAGAAGAATGCATAATTGCATTTCAGAGTATTTAAGCATTAACATGGAGAACGTGAACATCTTCCAGAAAGTCCCTAAGGCTGTAAAGGGAAGACCTGTAATAATTAATATGGTGGAAGATTCATCAGGGTCTTAGAATTGCTTTGTGAAATGAAATCATGTGTGCAGGCGGCCATGTGGGTTTTCCAAAGCAGCATTTACCTGGAGTCCAGAATCAGCATCTACGAAATGCATAGAAAATAGTTCTGGTGCCATGTGTAGGAAATCATCAAAGCACAGAAGATAAGCAATAAATGCCTCTTTTTGTTTTTACGTCATGGAAGTATCTGGAGTTAGAAATGATTCTTAAGCTTTACTGAAAGGGCCAGGTTGACATTTGTGTCAGCTCCATTTAAGTTAATACTTTTATCAGCAACAGATTTCATCTGTATATTTGTTTATCACATTTACACTGCTTTAGCTTACATTTCTTATCCTAAAAGTGATGATTTTTTTTAGCAATTTTAATTTTCCAAAATATAAATTAATTTGTTGAGCAAGTACCCAGTCCTTCAGTCCTTCACCATTCATGAAATTTTAAAATGTCTATGTCAGAATGCTCAATCTTGAGACAGCTGTATCTTCAAAAACATAAAAAAATTAAACAGGTGTTTGGAAATCCCAGTACTTCTAAGCTGGAGCAGCAACTAAACTCTTACCTGTACAGCATACCTTTTCCAAGGGAGTTGTGTTCCATATCCTTGTAAGGATGACCATGTAAATAACTTACCAGTGAAAGGCTACATCCGTGCATTCAGAATTTCATAATGCTGTCCATCCAGATATTTTTTTCTTGAGAAAAGAATCCTAATTACTTCAGTTGAGTTAGTTTTGTTGATTCTTTTCCATTTTTACAGACATTACCCAGCCTTTTCAGTTACATGGTACTTCTACAGCTTGGTATTATTTGTCAGATTTATTGTAAGTTAGTTCTCTTCTTACTGCAGCTGAAGCATTACATTCTGAGTGATACTCAATCTAGACATGATGCTTTGTCATTTTATCTACTCACAGAGTTATCATCTATCCCTACGTGTTACATTCAAGAATTCAGTAGAAGAAAAATATCTTTTGCTCTCAATATGTGGATACATTTCCTCATCCTGTCAGTCACTTTTAGTGCAGCATAAAATAAGAGTGATCAGGAGCACAAACACCTGTTGTTTGGTGAGTCAGAATCCATCTGAGATGCCTCCCTTGTAGTGTTTCAAGACTCCCATCTGTCTCCAGACACCTGCAGTAGGATGTTATCATTCTATTTGTCCTCTAAGCCCCTGGCACCCCCTATCTCTAAGCTGTTGGTCAAGCAGAAGTCATTCCTCTTCCAATCATCTTTCAAAATTGGTACTCCTGTGCATCTGTGCCACTGCTTGCTTACACGAGTCCCTGGATAGCCCTTGTTTCCCTCAGCCCACTCTGCCATGTATTGGTCCTCAGTGTGCTTCAGTAAAACAGAACTGTCTTAACTGCCAATCGTGTATGTGCTGTGTGTGATGGAATCAGTTAATGCTCTCAAATAAGCATGTGGAGGCCAGAACCAAATGAGGTTAACTTCTGCCGTGTGTATTTCTTTTTTTCTTAGCAGCTACAGCTTTGCTGCTGGTGAAAGAGGAGTTGTTCTCTGGCCCTGGAGCTGGTACCACAGCACAGCTTTTGTTTACCTGCCTAAACTCTCACTCCTTCTTCCTTCCCCGAACAGGGTTGTCAGGAGTCAACTTTCTCCAAATAATCCTGACATATTTTGTCCCCTAAGACATGTCAAGGCTCTGGAAATAGTGCTATTGAGCAAGATAACTGCTATACAGAAGTGATGATTATGAAGCTCAAACTGCCTTTCCCTCTTGTTTGCTGGCAGGGACACAGGTGGAGGGACATCATCTGCAAACCCTAAAGTAAATCTGGATCTTGTGCTGGGTGATAAGGTTTCTTGACTTAGGGGTTACAGCTGTAGTGTTAGGTGGATGGTTAGACTGGATGATTTTGTAAGTCTTTTCCCACCTCAATGATTCTGTGCATCTATAAATTTCCAATTTCTCACAGATATTGCACCTTTGGTAATTGCACTGCATATTCTTTCCCCTCTCAAGGTACTTGTGTTCCTGCATGCCCAGTGAATGGCACCATTATTTGTTCTGTGTGGGCCTGAGAAGGAGTCATGTCTCTCCTGTGCCTCTCAGTAGTTTTGTGTAATAAATCATGTTTATCTGCCATCAGTTTAGACTGGTTCTGGGTATACTAAAGACTATGCTGCATATTTGCTGCAAAGGTCACTTGCCTGGACTCTGTTAGCTCTTACATGTTTGTTTCTGAGTGGGACAGTATTAGTTACAGCTTATGTTTGGCTCCTCCCTGTTAACTGGTTTTATTCTGTATGTTTTAACTTTCCTTGCAACAGTCTGCAAACAGCATAGGCTGTGGTTTCTCAGTTATGTTCATTATTCTATTTGCAGTTTTATTTTCTTTGTCCCTTTGAGGATGTATTTTCTCACAAGTAGTGAGAAAGTCTGTCAGCTCAAAACTCACAAGAACACAGGTTAGAAGTAAGCAAGCTGGCTTTGTACAGAGCTAGCTCAGGTCCACAAGCTGTGTGAAAGCACTTATGCTGCTCTGGAAACACAATGATGTGCAGAGATATGCCTGAATATGGACCTTAGGCCAGCTTCTGTGTCTTTAGACATACAATAGTGCAGTTAATCCACAGCCTTCTACACCATTTTAACAAATAATTAAAATTGACTTATCAATGTTGAAACAGTATAGTTCTGCAGAAGATTCAACAGTTTATGGATGCCCAGAACTAAGGCTGGTAGGTGGCCAGGGACTGAGGCCTCAGCAGGACAAGAAGCAAACATCTGAGCAAAATCACCCTAAAGGATCCCACCAGATGTTTCCTCTCAATGCTGAAGAAGGAAGCTGGTGCTCTCCACATCCTTATCAATCTGACCCAGAGAAAATTTTCTCTCTCCTAAGCAAGAACAATTGGTTCCTTTGATCCCATTAGTGGTAAGACTTCCACACCTGCAAAATACTAGCTATTCAAGATTCCGGTGCCTGTCCTTCTAACAGCTGCTGCCACTATGTGCTACTGCAGAAGAGGATGAAAAGAGGAACTTAAAAGTTCATTGGATCAATTTTAAACCGGGGAAAATTGTTTCAGTCAATTTCTATGCAAATGAGTATCTCCAACTCTGAAGCATGAGATTTTGACTTCTTCAACACAGTCTTTTAGAAGCCAAAACTGAGTTTTGCTCCAAAGAGATAAATCAAGCGTTGCTCTGAAGAGATTTGCTCATTTGTTTAAAAGATTTCTAAGGGCCACCTTTGAATAACCCTCTTTGTCTCGCTCTGTATAGTCTTAGTTTAGCAGCGACTCTATCACAGAAACATTTGCTCAGGGTAACCATAGAGGGTTTGTCTGTCCTATTTACTAGCGTTATTTGCTGCACCTCGTCCCAAGACTTGAAGAGATGAGATCTTGCCCAAATTTTTTCCAGACAGGAAAAGACTGTCTCCTGATGACCATTTACTCATATATGTACTTTTAGTTAAACGGTTGGGATTATTCAAGGAGGTTTGCAGCAGCTTGTGTGAGAGAGCTTCACACACTGAATGAAAGTATGAGGTGTGCAATAATCCCATTTCCTTTAGTATGTGGGTGATCAGATGGAGTTTTAGCTTCTGATGGAAGTCTACTGGGGTTTTGCTGGTGGTCTCTGAATGCTGACTGATGCTGACCTTCATGTACACACACACTCACTCTCTCATTCTGTGAGATATTTTGGATGCTTGCACAGTGCGTGGCTTGGGGAAAGAGTCAGTCATTGATATTTGGCCTGTGGAAAGAGCAGCCCATAGTGACAACAAGCAATGCTCCCAGGTGGTCTGCCTGCTCCAGCCAACTCACACAGGTCAGTGGGCAGGAACAGAGAGAGGAGATGATGTGATCCCTGTGTGACACCCAGAGAGGCTCTTGCTGTAGTGACAGTGTCCTCTGAGTCTCACAGGGCAGTGGTCACATTCCAACTCCGGTTCTTTTGCCATAACTTGCTATTTAGATCCATCATTCGTCATGTTTAATTAATTTCATAACATCAAGTCCACTCAGGTTGGTTAAGATCCTTAGGGCTTGTCTTGTACCACCACCACCTCCACACAGTTCTTTTTAATAAAAAATAATAATAATACATAACAATTTGAAAGTTGTAAAAGGCCAGAAATGGCCATGATTTATCAAAAAGAACGTACAGCAGAAAGGACAGAGACTGAGAAGAAACAGATTAAATCATCTGTGCAAAAAATGGGGATCAAAGCATAAATGCTGATAAGTACAAGAAGTAAAATACTGAAAGGTTGAAAGGTGGGTAATAAGGCACCTTTAATAATGTTCTCTGTTGTTTGCTCTAAGATTTTGCTTTATTTGCTGTTCATATTTGTTTTGTTTGCAGTCATGAGTGATGACACCTTTTTTTTTCCTGCTATCCAGTCATTTAGACAGTGAATGTTTTCCTTGGGTATATGGGACTTTCTCACCTCAGTTGTTTATTGATGCTGCACTGAGGACCTTTGAATGCAGTGATGATTCTACTCTTTACTGGTATTGACCAAATCACTTCAGAATCTCTGGCACATGAACACACATAGTCCCCTAAATCATTATCTAGTTATTTTCTATCAGCCATGTTGTTTCAGCTTCTCTTGAGCTGCATTTGCTAAAAATATTCCTAAATCAAATCCCAAGGTTGCACACAAGCAGAGTTGTCCTGCCTGGGACAGTGGGGGAGCAAGTGTAAACATGTTCTATATTCTCCCTGGACCTACCTGTGTCATCAGTCCTGGGCTTTGTCAGTAACCTTTAAGCTCCTGCTAGGTTAGAGCAGAGTGCACTGTGCAACACTCATTTCCTCAGCTGAGCTGCTGTTAAACCCAGCTCTGCATTTGAATCAACTGATGCAGGTCTTGGATGAGAGACTGATGCTGATGGATCTTGGGTGGCAAAGCTCTGCCACTTTCCTTCCTCTGATTGGAGGAGACCAGTTAGGCAGCAGCAGGTGTGCTGGAGAGCTGTGTTCAGCCCTGCTGGAGCAGCCCCAGCAGTGACTGCAGCCCTTCTCGTACTACTACTAAGCTAGTAATTGCAGCTGCAACCAGCTGGTCCTGTCTGGAAAAAATATGCCCCTACTTTCACAAGAGATTTGGATATTTTCCCTGTCAGCCTTCTGCTGATGTCCATTGTCTGTGCTTTCCAAACTCTACTGACTTTTATATTGGATCAGCTGTTAGGTCAGAGTTGATTAAAAGCTAATATTTAAAAAATATCATGGAGCAGGGAAACAATGACAGAGGAGCCCCAATAACCTAATAAATGCAAATCAGACACCCTGCCCAAGCTTCTCACTGGGCTGTCACAGCACAGCCTTTAGCCCCTGTGTCTGGGAGGGTCAATGAGAACGGCTCTCTAGCTCACCCTACAGATGGAGTGGGTCACTCTCAGCAGGTTGTGGTACTCATTAGTGGATACAGGTATGGAGCTTTTTTTGGATAGCACAAGGTTCGGGATGGGATATTTAGGGGAGGAACCAAAGGTGAGGGAAGAGAGGAAACATACAGGTTTGGAGGAGGAACAAGTGAGGGAGAATGGAAGAATAAGGCAATAAAAGGGGTTGATTGTGTGTTGATGGGCTGCTGGTCAGTGTCAGTCTATACCCTATGCTTGACCCACACTGCCTGTCCTGGCTTCTTCTCAACCTCAGTTTCTAACTAGATGAAGGGACACACCTATTCTGTGTGCATGTAGATGTCTATGTGTGCAGGGAGACCATGGAATGGAAATGATGTTTCACAGGGTCCCAGGTATCTGTGGTGGAGCAGATGGAGAGAATGGAGAGGTCCAAGTACCAGCTGGTACTAAGGGGGGACTGTTGGTCAGAGAGGCTCGAGAGCTGGGGCAGCTGGAAAGACTGTACTACATACATATTTTGTGGATATATATCTCAGCATGTGTGATCACTGGTCAGGCCACAGTAGCTGGTGAGTGGGAGATGAGGCTGTAAGTCTAGGCTGGATATTGGAGAGGCTAGAGGCTGTATGGCTTGAGTACTGGAGGAAGCAGAGTCCAGGCTGGACCAGAGACAGACCTGTTTGTGCAGTGGGTGGGTGATCCAGAGGCTGGCTATTGAACAGACTGGATATCTGTGGCTAGTTACTGGAGGGATACATAATGTATTTGTGTATGCTTTTTGTACTAAATTGCTTCCGTCCTGGTCAGCCAAGGAGGGGAGCAGGATCAGGAGGTTGGTGCAGCTTGTGTTTGCCCAAGTGCTGCATTGATTTTGTGTTTTCTCGGTCTGTGCTGATCTGTGTGGTTGGCTAAGGGTCTGTGTATATGCATTGTATGTATGTGAACCCACATGACTTACAACTGGATGGATGTGGGGATGTGCCGCCATAGCAGCTTGGCCTCTGTCAGGCTACCAGATTGAGCAACCTCCAACATAAACCAGAGGCATCTACTTCCAAATAGAATTCCATATATTTGTAAATAACATTATGATTTCTGTGTAGGAAGTGGTTTGGTTTTTTTGTTGTTTTTTGTTTGTTTGGTTGGTTGGTTTTTTGTGAACCTGAAGATTTGACTTTAATATCTTTACAGTGTATAACATGGTGTGAATTTCTTTGCTGGGCATCCCTTCTCTTCGTATTCACATGTGGGGATGTGGTAAGCCTGAATCCATAAGCCATGGTCATCCCAAGAACACATAAAACTTTCATATCTTCTTCTGGGAGTTGTTGGCACTTGCATTACTGCATGAGGAAGTAATTGATTTTTCACTATACATTTGCTGATTAGTGTCAGAGTTCCAGGCAACCACAATAATAACCAGAGTTAAAAAAGTAAGTGTGGAAATGCTGCTCCATAATTACTGAACTGAAATTATACCTGACAGCAAAGGACTGCTGCAGGCAGTCACTCTGGGGGTGCTGAGAGAAGAGAAAGGCTTTTCTGATGCTGACTGCCAGAGCAGATAGTGCTATCCCGAGAGAGACATTGAGCATTCAATTCAGGTGGTGGTGTACATTTTTATCTCTTTACTGTCACTGAAAGAAATATTAAGGGTAAAGAGCTCAGTATTAGAGTCAAGCCAGAAAGTCTGTTATAATTTTTTGAGAAAGATTGAATTTATATAGCTTTTGAAAAGGGATTTACAGTAATGAATGCTCTTTCCATGCCTGAAATATCTGACACGATTCCTTCTGTTCCTATTACAATTTTGTAGTACCTGTTAGTTTGTGAAAACAGCACAAGGAAGATAGTGGTGTTCAGATTCTCTATCATGCTAGGCTCAGTTTGGATGATTTGATGTGAAACATAACGGGGTATCTTAGAGAACTGAGGAGCTAAGAGGTAGGGCAAGACTTGGACTTAACAGCTTCAAGATAGTGCTCCTCTGTATCTGCGATGCTGTTTTGCATTTGCAACATATATGAAGTTAAACTGGCTTCTTTTGCACTATAGAAAGATAAACCCTCCTTCTTGAAAACTAGGACTGTTGTCCGTCATGTCAATAGCCCTGAAAGTGGCACCCTTTAGTTTGTATTGACTATAAATTAGCAAAACTCAGAAGTCTAAAAATATTCAAGAACTGTCTGTTGCAGTCCTGTGCCATGCACTCTAGGATGACCCTGCTTTAATAGAGAGTTTGGAACAAATGACCCACTGTAGTCCTTTCCAGCCCTACACATTCTGTTATTCTGTGAAGTCTGCCATTTTATTTTAGCCTTCCAAATTCAAATTTTTCCTTGTAAATTGTTGAAAGTTTTCTCCCATGATTTATTTCTTCTTTCTACTTCCCTCACACTGTTGTTTGAAATCCACTTTTGCTTATTTATTGTTTCTTACAAACCTGATTCATACTTTTTTTCCTAACCTAGCAGGGCCTTTTAAAAATTTTAATTTAAGGATTTATTTTTTTTTTAAATCCTTCAGTGTAGTGCATCTTGCTCAACACCTTGTGACAAAGCGTTCAGCAGCTTAACTGCATTGTAGGAAGAACCACCTTTTGCTTGTTTTAAACCTGTCATCTCTTTGCATCCCCCAAATTCTTACACTGCAAAAGGCTGAACAGTTGAGCTCAGTTCACCCTCTTCAAGTCATTTAAGATTTTATAAACCTCTGTCACACCTTCCTATCATTTCCTTCCCAAGCTGGAGAATTGAAAATTGTTTATCTTTCCTTATTTAGAAGCCATTCTATACCCTTGATCTTCCTTGTTGCCTTTCTCTGATCTGAAAGTTTCCCCTTACACAGTATGAAAGCACAGTCTGTAAGACAGAAAATCCATTAATACTTCATAACATGCTTGTTTAGTAAAGAAGTAGGTCATTGTAAATTCTGATGACCCCGAATAAAGAGGAAAAATGAAGATGAGCCTATGCTCAAGGCAAGCACAAATTAGTTTAAATGTTACCAGTGAAGGAAATGAAAAATCTGTGACCTGACCCATGCAATTTTGAGGTGAAGGCTTAGAACATTTTGTTTAACAAAATGCATGGTTCTGTAGTTTCTGAAGGAGGTTCAAAAGAACTGTTACACATCTATTAGAATGAAATAAGAGAAATAAATATGTTTGCTTTTCATGTCAGTAGCTAAAATGTTGAGGTCTGCTTGTACTAAAAATAAAGGAGAAAATAGTGGCTATGATTATATTGTATTATGCTAAAACCTGAACAGTTAGGATTATTACTGCAGGGTTATTGCTTATTGGATTATTATAATTATTTTTTTTTAGCAATTCCAGTTTAAGAGTTGTGAAGCTAAATATTTAAAAAAGAAATTATGCCTCTATACCCATATTATAGGAATGTAGGAAATTAAAATCTGTACTCAGGAGCAGGCAGAGAATCCTTTCTAGACCAGGAGGAACAATTTAATATTTCTGGGGTTTTTTAAGGTAACTTTATTCCATCTTTAAAACATGTGTTTGTCAAAAGGACGTATAAATTGACATGAATTAGAGAAAAAAAGGGAAAAATTTCAGCGTATCTGAATGATAATGCAGTTATTGTCTCACTAACTGGATGCCAAAAGAAGGCAATGAGGATTGTGTAGCTGCTGATAAGAAGATTTTCAGAATGCATTGTGGATGTTGTGCTTCATCCTCGCAAAGTCAGTTCACAAAAGAGCAATAAGCAGTGCTCAGAGGGGTGTTATGTTTCAGATATTAGAGTCTTCCCTTAACAAGCATCCAAGACCTGGATCAAAGACCTGCTGTGTGTATGGTTTGAAACTCATACATATTTTCTTGAACTCAGGACTGCAAATCTGTTCATATTATGGATATGAGATAGTTCCAGTATTTTTCAGGGAAAGTTCCTAGTATGTTCTGTGGTATTCAGCAGTTTAGCACTGATTAAATGCTTTCCATTATATGAGGTCTTCACAGTACTAGTGCACATGTGAGTGTATATATGTATATATATATATATATATATATATATATAAAATATGTAAAATTACATAGATGAAATGTACTTGATATAGTTAATCATATTTTTTTCCCTATCTTCTACACATGTTCTTTTAGTAGCACATCAAATTCTGTGGATTATACTGTTGTGTTTCAGCTGTGATCAGCAAGGGTTTTTTGGTTAGGTTTGTGTCAAGGTACCTTACAAGCAAGGAGTGTATATACCTGTAGATTGAGACTGATGACGTTCAGTTTTCTTTTACTGCCATTTGCAGCATTTCAGGGTGGTGGAAATAGTGGTGGTAATTTACAGTGCTAAACCATAACATACATGGAAAAATAATTTCTTTAAAAATACCTAGATATTTTTAATAATTGTTAAGTCTCCTGCACTGTTACATTTACCCAAGTAAGCGTTTAGAAATAGAACAGCAAATGTGATTAATGCTGTACTGTGACAGCCAGCTCTGCCTGTTCTGTTATTTTGCGTGTTTTTTTTTCCCCTTTCCCTATAGTGCTGTAGAGAATCAAATTAAATGAAATTTAAGAGAAGTTAATTCTCTTCTACTTTTTATGAAGTTTGTTGAGCTGGATAAAAAAGAAAATAAATCCAAAGCTGCATTCAGTTACATAACTATTTTAAAATTCTGTGTTTTCTAAAGGTAGAGCAGTGGGAACATTTCATCAGTGCCAAAGTGCCATGGTGTGTTGCTTTGGGATTCAGAGGAGATGACCTGTATCTCTCTGGCTTTGTCTCTTAAAGTCCTGCTGATTTATTTGAAGTCCTTTGAAGTATCATCTTTATGCTGTATGCCTCCATTTATTTAATTTCCTTACTGGCGAAATGGTGATTTTAATATTTGAGGTCATACAGTTCAACCTCAAACATTCTATATAATGTTTGTAACATGAGGAAAAGCTCAGATCTGGAGTGGAAAGGAACATATTATATTTGCCATATTCTTGTCTATTCTCAACAGATCTGATGAATATCATTGTGTATTTTAGGATCTTTCATATGGTACATAAAAAATCATCTTGCTTTCTTCAAGCTTTCAAAAATCAATATAATTTAATAGGTTTCCTTATTGTGATTTTATTTGTTGTCTCTACCTGCACTGGGGGGAATTTAATTACTTTTCACCTGGAACATGAGGTGTGTTGTATCATCAGATGAGGCTGGAAATCGTTATAACCCTTCCTTATTCAGGGCCAGAAAGTACCTTAGGGTCTGAAGTGTGCTGTTCAAGGAGAAGTAAAGGCTACTATGTAGATACAAAGCCAGAAGGAGCTGCAACGATCATCTGGTGCCAGTGTTGCTGAGATCAATATTATGTTCCTCACCTGACAATTCTCATAAAGGTTTTTGGCTCCCTTCCCATACTGTAAGTGTTGATGTTGATTGCCTTTGACAACCTTTGAAAGCAGCACAGAAAGAAGAAAAGCAAAATCTGTTTCTGCTCATCTATCACAGAGCTTCTAAAGGACCTTTCTGCATCCACTTTGACACTGCTGTACCTGCGCTTTAAAATGCAGATGGACTTGTTTCTCTTAACATGGAGGAGATTTGATTCTAACTTGTGAATGGATTTTCCCACCATCACAAGGGTTGGAAATGTTTGCCATGACCTAGGTCACGCTGACCTTAATAAAGGACCAGATCAACACATCTCAGTCAACGTCACACACTATTTTGATAGTCCCCTGCTGCAGTAGTTCCTCAAAAACTAGCAACCAAGCACAGCATAGGCAAGCTGAAAGATATGCAGTTAACTTGTTTCCAAAACATCTTTATCCAAAAGTGATTTAAATTTCCTCAGTTATGGAAACATTTCCCATGACAATGTAGAAGTTCCTGTATCTACCATAAACGTGCTAGATGGGAGACAAATCTGGAGTATTTAATTGTTTGTTTATTTTTAACAGCAGTAACAGGCATGTCTCCTCTAAAATGCAGCACATTACACTTAGTCATTTTCCACCTACTCTCCCTTTTGTTTTGCTCTTTTTCCCCCCCGCTTCAGTTCCTGTATTACATGCTCTTTAGTGCAGCTGTAATTTCTTCTTTGCCTGGGGACCCACTCTGGCATGGGATCTGGGCAGGCTGCCTGGGGCTCGCCGAAGAGGGAGGCATTGCAGCAGAGGCAAGGCAAGGGCACTGTCCTGTGGGGCACCACCTTCTCCAGGGCCCTTCCCTTGCCAGCAGGCATTGCTGCACCCCATCGCATGATTCAGAGCAAGATGGTTGACAGCTCTGTAATTTGGTAATTTTATTCTACTTTTCCTGTTGGGGATGCAAGGTCATTAATTTTCCTTGAAAAATAAGGATTGTGGAGAGAAGAGGTTCTTTAATTGAGGGCATGATATAATATTTTTGATATTTCAAATATCAAGCTATTAAAACAAGCAGACAATACCAAATGAGGAGAGCGAAAAAATTATTTATGTGCCACAAAGTATTATTTTTGGGAGTTGTTTAGAATCCAGGATTCATCTTGAAGCCACACCTATAACTTGGAGAAGTTTCCTTGAACAAGTCCATGACAGTGTCGGTTTTTTTATAACCACCTTGATCAGCATCCTGTTTCAATCTGAGTCTTTCAGGCAGTTGATTTGCTTTGAGTATTGAGTAATATAGAAGTTAATATAGTGAATGTAATAATTTCTGTATTTTAAAATTCCATGCATTTTCTTCTACTGTGAGATAATTTCTCAATAATTCCAACTATTTTTTTTACTGTCTGCATTCTGTATATTTACTTGCACTAATCTTTGCATTCCCCTTATACTTCAGTCCTTAATTATCCATCTGGTACTACTTGTGGCACGTGACTAATCTTTTCCTTCACCCATAATAGAAATTTTCAGTGGACTTCTAACTACTGTGCCATAGTTTGTTTATTTTTATATGTTTTAGGTATATGAAATTAAAATTTCTTGGGATATGAGGTGGATTATTATTATTAATTTTTGTTGGAATTGACCACTGGTGATTGTTTGGATTGATCCCTTGAGCATTTTAAAACTGGCTCTAAACATGTTGCTTATGATGAGTTCTGTATTGAATACTAAGTTAATGTTGAAAGATTGGTAGAGGATCATTTAAATATCAGATTTATATTGCCTACAATGTAAAATAGCAGGCAAGCCTCTAAAGAGCTTATGAAAGGATGGACTGCTGAATAAGAGGGTTTTTAAACCCTGCTAGATCTTTTTTGAGATGCTTTTAGAATAAGTTTTAATTTGCTTTTAGTGCATAGTCATTAAATAAATTAATGAACTGTTCTAATTCTGTTTTTATTTCTTACTAGCTTAATTCCTGCTAAACTCTTTGTTTGATTATTCTTTGATTATTATAGTATATGTTTTTAAAAAAAATATTAAAGTAAGTGCCATTCATTTAATCATTTATTGAGCACATATAGCAATTGTTCACTAGAAAGAAATGTTTAAAAAGTCCTACTAAAATTTACAGCATCTAAAAGCATGGAAGCACTTACTATGCCCCTTCAGCTAAGTTTGGTAATTGATTTTTAAAATCTGAATAGATCAGTATATGGCCCCCTTTTTCTTGCGATATTAAGTAGGTGTTTGCCAATCACAGACACCAGATAGTGTTGTTTCCCTGCCTATAATCTGCAGTTAAAACTGCTCTTGGAACCCAGCTAGTCTAATAGCTCCCTTTAAAACCTGCCTAACATCCCCTATTTTTACCCACTGATGGCCTGGACTATCTGTAAAGAAAGCAAAACATAAAGGCACTTCATTTAGTAGCAGTAAGACTTTGATACTGTGTGTAAACAAAGAGAATTTTACTCCAGACCTACTTTTACAAGTCTTACAGTTCTTGTTTTAGGGTGGGAAGGTGACACAAAGTGAAGCAATCTACATGGGAGAAGTGACTGCATGGTGTCTCTCTATACTTCAAATGTAGTTTTGCTGCCTCAATTCTACATCAGTTTAGCAGACAACTTTTACTGAGAGCAGTGAATAGTCAGTAAGCTCAAAACCACTCCAGACCACTCTGTGCTCTGTCCATCCTGAAGTGTGTCAATCTTCATAATGTTCCCAGAATATTGTCCTTTTTCCAGGCTCTCCTCTCCAGAACATTTTTATCTTGTTCCATCCCTTTGGAGAGGAGTAGACCACTACTGTGTGTAATACTTGGTATGGTCATGCTGTGCTTTTACAAAGTGGCATATTTGATTGACTGCTCCAGCCTACATCAAGCACTTCCAAGCCTGGATATTTTCTAGTATGGCAAAAATGGGATTCAGGGTAAACTACACTCATGACCCTGAAGTAGCTCTTCTGTAGGAGTGTTTTGTACACCAGTGTAATTGCACTGTCCCCTGTGGGAGAGACCCCATGGAGATCAGGGCAAGGCTCCTCTCCCTGAGCAGTGGCAGAAACAACTACTGACCGTAACCCCCAGTCCCTGTCTCCCTGTGCCCTGTGGGGGGGAGAGGGGGAGGTAGAACATGGAGAAGGAGGGAGGGGACTGCAGGGAAGGTGTTTTTGAGATGTATTTTACTTTTCATTATCCTGCTCTGATTCTGTTCATAATAAATTTAATTAGTATGCCCACTTTGAGTCTATTTTGCCCGTGATAGTGATTGGTGAATGATCTCTCCCGGTCCTTAACTCATGAACCTCTTGTTTTCTCTCCTCTGTCCTGTTGCAGAGAGGAGTGAGAGAGTGGCTTTAGTAAGTAGCTGGCATCCAGCCAGGATGAACCCACTCCTTTACCTCAAAACAAAAGTGGCTGACCATGGTATGCAGCTATGGCTGTATCCCAGAGTGGCTAACAGCATTCCAAAGAACATCTAAGAGAATTAAGGGTAGAGAGGTGGTAATAGAATTGAGAGTTGTCTGTACTGGAGCATGTGATACAATTTGGGAAGGGTTGCTGAGACACTTAATGCTGTAGCATGCTGGCGGTGATAAATGACCCCTGCTTAACTTTTGAGTTTTGTGTCCTTGGTCAAAGAAATTTATTCCCTGAGGCTTTAAACTTTGTGTTTTGGTCTTGCAGTTTTGTGGTTAGCCATCTGCCATACAGTTCCACCTTTAAAGGATGTATAGAACAATTTGCAGGACAGCAGTGTCCCTCACCTGTCAGTCACGCTCATTAGTTGCTGGCTGTGTAACTGATCTGTAGTGTCTGTCTTTTAGTATATGGCAGCACAGCTCATTATTTGTTACAATGATGTTTTGTTTAAGCTTTTACCAAACTAGTAAAGTAATGGTTTTTAAGCAGGATATGTTTTGATTAAGATGCAACAATCATTGTTTATAAATTAGTACTTTATATGTGAGTTGCTTTTTGGGATTTTAGGGTTTCTTCACAGCAGTATTAACTATTTGATCATTAAAAAAATATTTGGGACGAGATAGGTATATTATTTTGGTAGTTTTAGAATTTTATCTTTTCTGATTTTAAATAGGTAATTTGTTTTCCCAAACTAAATGTAGCATTTAAAAGTCTAAATATATTTTTGTAAGTAGTAGCATTATCTCCATTGTTTGCAAACATATCACAAGCTGCTGCAGTTACATGGAAATTAGAGAAAGATTTTATGACTGTATTAGTCATTTTATGTCACTTCAAAAAAAAACCAAACCAAAACAAAAACTGTTTCAACATATTTCTTAGGAAAATAAGTCTGAAATGAAAAAAAAAATCACCTTTCCTAGTAGATAGTACTGATGTTAGTCAAAACTCCACTTTGCTGAAGTTCCCAGTATTAAATAATCCATGCAATTTAGAAGATGAGCTTACACTTAGTAGTACTTCAAGTGACAGTTCACAAACTTTTGGATTTTCACTAATACATGAGCATACAATGAAAACTATATTTTGCTTATGTATGCCAAAACTAATAGTTATACTTATATTTTTGTACAGTGAAATAATTTATTCTGCAAGCTGATGCATAGATACAACTTGCTATTCATAGAAGTGTATATGAAAGCAATGATTGAAGCCCAATTTTGGGGACATTGGTGAGTTCTAGAAATGATGATATAGAGGCAACTCTTTAGCATTAATCCACGTGAAATGCTCCTGGTGTATAATTACAGTAACTGGAAATTATGATTTTAAAAACTATAAATGCTTCAATGCACTTTTATTCAGTAAATAAAAGACACTTGGGTGGAACATGGAAGAAACTTGGTGCGTTAATTGGCCAGAATATGCCTGTTGATGGATCTACACTACAGAAAGTGACTAAAGAGCATTGACATTATGTCCTATTCCTGCCATAGTATGCATTTTTAATACATAGCAAATAGAAATATATCTCACACATTCAATCTTCCCTGTCACTGCTTGTTTATAAAGCACTTATTATGTTTTCAATACCTGAATCCAGTGAAATTGCTTGAAAATCGTGAAGGTGGTTAACTGAAGGTCTTGGATGAATCATACTATTTTAATGAAAATTGAGTGAATTGAATTCCTTCACTTTTCAGAACCCTTTGCAAGGAAGCAGTTAAAGGACAAGGCAACATGGCCAGGGCCTCACTGCTCTGATCCCAGTCCCAAAGCACCTGAGCCAGGCAAGCCCAGAGACAGTAGTTAGATTCAACCAAGAGTCAAAACCATAAGGCAAAGTCCTGGCAAGTAGACAGGTGCAAGGTCAAGCCAGGAAGCCAATCCATAGGTCAGGATCACATCCAGCACATCTGCAGTGACAAGGCAGGACTGAGGTCAAGTCAGTCCACAGGCTGAGGACTCCAGCTCAAGGGTGTCTGGGCTAGGCATAGCTTTACTGGAGACCCACATTTCTGTAGCACAGGTGAGAGCTAAAGGCCCTAGGCTGTGCTTATATATTGCTCCTGGGCCTGGGGATGTTAATGGAAGCCACCAATGAGGCTGGTAAGGGCTATTAGGGTTTAGGAGTGTGCTCAAAGCTGTGGTACATCACCCACGCTCTTCTCAGCTGCAAAGCCAGTCATTTCATTACATAAGGTGTTCAGGTTGCTTGGCATGATATCGCCTTTACTGCTCCATGCTGACTAATCTCAGTCACCTTCTTGTCCTTCATAAGGTCGAAAATGGCTTCTAGGAGGATTTGCATTATCACATTCCCAGAGATCAGGGTGATATTATCTTCCTTGAAGATGGGACTGAGATTTGCTATCTTTCAGCACTCAAAAACCTCCCCTGATTCCCATGAGCTCTTAAAGATACTCGAGTGGCCCTGTAATGATATCAGCAAGTTCTCTCAGTTCTTGCATCTGCATCACATCATGTCCTTGAAGTGGACCGTCAGCTGGATCTCTGCTAAGGTCTCTAACAAACTAATGAGAAAATACTGTGCTGAATCTTTTGCATCTGAGACCATCTCCAGCATTCTGATTTAGAAAAGATGATCTGGATTCTTTGGTATGCAAATGGGGAGAGAATATAAATAAAAAGATAACTTTTGGTGTAGAAATGGCAGACAACTTTTTGAAAAAAACCACCATTTTCTTAACAAGGGAGGACCACATTAATTCCTCATATAAAATTGCTGGGTTTTGTAGTTGTGTTGTACGTAAGACATTGGCTCAAAATGCTTTTCCAGTTTCAGAACTAATGAAACTCCCATTCAGTGGCAGACTCTTGCTAACATAGCGAGCACATAATTTTTACAACCTTCTCTCTTTAGGATAAAGTCAGGCACTAAAGGACATTTCCATATTACTTGAGAGGCTGAACTTTCCAATCCATAAGTGATGAAAGGAAGAACGTTGAGATTTTGTTGGAGGAAAAAAATACTTTTTCAGGAAATAATCTCTGGGGCTCTGTAGAAGTGCTTTTTAGCATGCACTGCCTTAATGTGGTGTCTGCAAACCTTTTTTTGTTATTTGGCAGGCAGTAAATATGTTCAGCACAGTGCTGCCTATAGAAAGGTCTATATACATGGTAACTGTACACCTCTGAGGGATACACCTGCCCTCAGCCACACAGGCGAATGTTGGCAGCTCCACAAAACAATAAAAAGGCATACAGTTCTTTTCTCTGTCACCACATGTGGTACTTTTGATTAACATTGTTCCAGAGTAGGAACAGATCAAGAGACAAGCATAATTTCTATTCATTGCTGTTTTACTCTGCATCTGGTTCTGCATTTGTGTTGCTAAAGGTGGGGGGCTCATGCACAATTTATACGTCTGTTAACACTGATTTAGGATTCCAGGACAGATCAAAGAATCATAGAATATGCCAAGTTAGAAGGGACCCACAAGGATCATCTAGTCCAACTCTTGGCCCTGCACAGGACCATCCCCAAGAGTCACACCAGGTGCCTGAGAGTATCGTAGAAATATTTCTTGAACTCTGTCAGGCTTGCTGCTGTGACCATTTCCCTGGGGAGCCTGTTCCAGTGCCCTTTTTTCTAATAGCCAACCTAAGCCTCCCCTGACACAACTTTAGGCCATTCCCTCAGGCTCTGTCACTGGTTACCACAGAGAAGAGATCAGTGCCTGCCCCTCCTCTTCGCAAGGAAGTTGTAACTGCAGTGAGGTCTCCACTCAGTCTCCTCTTCTCCAGGCTGAACAGACCAAGTGCCCTCAGCCACTCCCCATATGGCTTCCCCTCAAGGCCCTTCACCATCTTCGTTGCCCTCCTTTGGATGCAGCCTCTCAAACCTTTTTTCCACTGCTGGCCAGCTAACTGTCCTAATGGCCATTACTCCTGCTGCTGATTGCTTTTATTGAGGAGTGCCTTGTAAAGGACCACTATGAAACAATTCACTGTCCACTTTTGTGTTAACCCCATGGACACAATCTGCACTACCTGTACAGTGCAAAGAAGTGGGGATGAAGAAAGATGAAAAAATCTGCAGGAGGACAAAGCCACAATTTTGGGTGTATACTCAACAGCAAACAAAAGAAACTTCAGAGCAACAAGCTGAGAAGTGTAAGCAAAGTAACTGAATTAAGGAGTACTAAGGCAGCCCCGGAATTTTTAAGCTTTGACCAGAGGAAACAAAGTTCCCTACTCATAGCAATACTGTTCTGGCACTTTAAGCCTTCTCTCATTTAATCTGTTTTCTGGCATTTGAAGGAATGAAGTGTTGGGGTGTCTTCTACTTGTCCTATTCCATGACCCTTGTATGTGGCTTCCCTTAGTTTGCTTTGGGGCCATCATTTAAAGAACTCACCTGTGAGCTGCTGATCATATTCTTTCTCATGCTTCTCTTTCAAGAAATGTTGATGGCAGGGGCCAAACCTGTCTTTGTGGTCTTGCAAAAGCCAGACCTGCTGGCGTTGCCCATTTAACTGGCCATTCAGCATCTGACCTGCCTGTTAGTTTTGAAGTCTTCTGTAACAGCATCCACAGCTGTTTTCCATGAAACCTGTTGTTTGCAGGCTGTCTGAGAAAACTGCTTGGAGAGAAGTTCTGTGCAGAGTGCTAAACGTGTGCTGAAATGAATTTGGGAGAATTGGAACAGTTTAGGTTAGGCTGTGTTGTTCTTCAGCATCCTGCAGCTTGTAGAAGTGTCTAAAAAGCAATGGGAGTGGGAAAGGGGTCAATCTGTGTGCTCTCTTAGAGGTATTGGGTAACTGCTGGTTCCCAGCTGCTATTTTGTTGCTTCCTCAAGGAGGACCGTTTTCTGCAGAAGCTGGTGAATAAAAAGGTAGCAGTTTGTTGATCAGATTGGCATATTGAAAGTAGAGATACTGAATGCCCATTGTAGAGAACTGAGAAACAGCTACATGAATATGTTTGACTGGTTAGTAAAGCAGAGCGAAGACTGTTATCTGGTCCCAGTGGTAATCATGGACAGTGTCCATGCACTAGAATTTATGAGATAAGTGCTGAGTGAAGAAAAATTAAATTAATGTGTGTGTGGATTTACAAATTTGGGAAATTGTGTTTTGAACATAACGTAACTGAAAAGCAAAGTAAATCTTCTATTCTGTGTGGTGCTGAGACCTGTTTCCCTTAGGTAGCACATTACTTTGCAACATGTGGATGCTCCAACATACTTCTCTGATTGAGAAGGGGTGGTGTGTGAGTAGTATTGCTCCAGGTCTTTTTTAGTGTAGTGTTACTTTATATCTTCATAATGTTCATCTTTCTAACAGCAGCCTGTACTGTTAAAAGGTAGGTTACAGAGTGAAACTTACTTCAATGTAAAAGGTAACTTGTATTAGCAACTGAAACTGGTGAGAATTAAAAAAAAAAGTCATTCCATGTAGAAAAAAACCCACAAGTAAAATGCACTTTCTCCATTTTTCATATTGCTGCTTGGGAGCACCTATGATGTAATTTTTCTATTAGCTTATAATATGCAAGGTTCAAAACAGGCATCTTTTGTAAATACAGTCAGGAGACAAATCTTTAGAGAAGTGAAATTGTTTCTTTATTTTTGTTGCTACATGTGCATCAGAATTTGTAAAAAGAGATAGTATTTTCCTGTGACTATTTCTAATTTATCCATAGTGTTCCAATACTATTCCAGTCAAATTTGGTAACGAAGTCAGAAATTAATGAGGATAATAACAATATTGTTGCAATCTGGAAATTGTAATATTCTTTCCTTCATACTGTTAGTAACTTTTTATGTGGGAAGGCTGTCTGATTTTGCAAAGCATCGTGGGGTATTTCAGTAATACATTCACAAATTTTGTTTCTAAAATACGTGGAAATGCAATATACAAACTTTAATCTGTAAGAAATGTGTTAAATGCATAATTTGCTAATAAGGCAGAAGTGTAGGTAATAGCAGGCAAGTTTTTAATGGAAAGGGCATTACTGCCAGTTTAGTGGACTTCTATTTGTCTTCACAGTATTAAAACCATTTAATTTTTTTAATATATTCATGGAAGGAAAAACTGTCATGTTCACAGCCAGAATTTATTTTTTTCCTCCATCATTCACAACCTAGAACTTGCTTCTTGTATGGTGCACAGAATTTGTAGATTCATCCCTAGAGCAAAACCTCTAGAGAATATTTCAAATGCAGGAAAGCATAAATTAAAATATGAGCAATAAAGATATTTCAAAATGTGTCAGAAAATGATAATAAGAAAATGAAATTTTTTTAATATGACATAATCATAAGTAGCTTTAAACTGTAATTCAGTTAAAATAACATTTGCCTTAGATGCACAGTAGTCTAACTATAAAAAGCTTATGGAGCTATCTCGATTCACTTTGTGATTTTGCCTGTTGTAGTTGCAATTTTTCCTGCTATTCATTCTGCTAATTAGGATGCTTTATCAGCAAGTTTAGAATCTATTTGCTCCACTGAAGTTAATCAGCCAAAGTGAAAACATTTCATCTGTGCGAGTGTTTTTTAAAGTGTTGCGCATAAAATGCCTTTGTATGCAGTGACACAGACCAGATTGAAGAGCGTATATCCACAAGTATGTAATTTATGGTTGGTAACAACTAGAGCCATGGCAGTTAACAAAACCAATCTTACCTTCCTTGCATGCTGAATGCTCGTTTCAGCATTTGAATTACAAAAAAGACTTTCAGAGAGTTTATACGGACATTTGACATCCAGGTCATAGAAATACTCAGGGAAGGTAAGGCCATCACAGAGAAACAATTTCTGTGTCCCTGTCCAGTGAAGAAGAAACTAAGGAAAATCTCACATTAAAATCCTTCTGAGAGGAATGAGGGAAGGAGAGCATATATAGATTGGTCTGAAATAGATCTTGATTCCTAAAGACCATAAAGTAGAAAATGTGAAAATAAACTTTACGAAAAGGTTCTAGAAAGGGTCAGAGAGGCCATAGGTCTGTAAACTCAGTGTCTTCGTGAGGCAAAAATAACAAAGCTGTAAGTCATTCTATTTTGAAAGAAGTAAAAGTAGGTATTTCCTTAAAAGTATCTTGAAGCTGTATGAAGGCATCAACAAACAGGTAGATGAGGCTGTTTTCATTGATAGCTCTACTTGGATTTCCAAAAGGCCTTTGAAGCAGTCCTTTGCCCAAACCTTTTCAGTGGTCTGAGAAGCTGAAAGGGAAGATCTGTGCATGGATAAACAACTCTTTAAAAGACAAGGAACAGAAGGTAGGAGTGAATGGTAGGTTCTTATATTCAGACTTAAAGAATAGACCAAATATGGAGTCATGGAAAATGTCTCTTCCCTGGACAAGTATCTCCATTCTTTTAATCATTGCCCGCAGTTAGTTTAAGTGTAATAGCATATTCCTAATAATGCTGTGTAGTATTTTAGGTGTGTATAGTTTCTAACCACATGCAGCTATAAAGGAGTTGTCACTAATGCTGGTATGAATAGAAAGTGGTGGAGAAAAGGAGGCTCACGGGAGGCCTTATCGCTCTGTACAACTGCCTGAAAAGGAGGTTTTAGACAGATGGGTGTGAGTCTCTTTTCCCAAGCAACAGGACAAGAGGAAATGGCATCAAGTTGTGCCAGGGGAAATTTAGATTGAATATTATGAAAAATGTATTCCCTGAAAGAGTGGTCAGGCTGGAGCAGGCTGCACGGGCAAGTGGTGGAATCATCATCCCTGAAAGTGTTCAAAAAATGTGTGGATGTGGCACTTAGGGATATGGTTTCATGTTGAACACAGTGGTGCTGAGGTTAACAGTTGGACTTGATGTTCTTAGAGGTATTTTCCAACCCTAACAATTCTATGACTGTGATTCTATTCTATGAATGGGAGGTACTGTGCTGACTTTAGAGGTTTTACTCAGAATATGTTCCCACAAACCATGTGATTTAGAAAAAGCTGTTTCAGTGTCCAACATGCTTCACACTAAGGCTTTGGAATAGAAAGCCTGACCTGAGAAAAAACATCTTGGCAGTTTTGAGGCATGGAGGAGAGAAAAATGGCACCATTTATTTAAAGATGGAATGAATTGGTGTCAAAACCTGAAGAGGTTTTAATATTTACTTCATTCTTCCTGAATGTAAACCAAATTTAGTACTTTCTTTGTACAACTTGCTGACTCTTGACAGCATTTACCTGACACTACAAAATAGAACTTCCAGGTTTCCTGAGGTCAAATTTTCCTGTTAGATGACTTCTAATGAAGAATTAGCCCAAGTACTGATTAGAAATCTCAATATAGTTCAAAACGGTACCCAAGTTCTTAGAAAAAATGCAGTACAAACACATGTAAGACTGTCATCATTCAAAGCTTTAACTCTGGGGACATTCTAGAATCATTTTAATCCAGTTCTATAGGTCATCAATTTCCTCACTTACACACCACTTTGTTATTCTCCTTTCTGTTCCATACCATTCCTCAAAGTATATGGCCAAAGACCACTGATCCCTAGCACAGGCTGCCAAATTATGACAAATGAACTTAATAAAGGTTTGACATAGTCATCAGACAAACAGAACAAATACTTGGGTATTTCCTATTAAAAAGCTTATCCAGATGATTATGAATACTGATAGAGAAAAATATTGCCTAAGAAGAACATTCTTATATAAATCAGAATTTCATTTAGAGATCATAAAAATACTATTTTGAAATGTCTGTCAATTGACAACCATTTGCAATATATATTCTTATTGGAATTTATCCATGTAATCCTAACTGTCCATTGATTTTAATTTCCATACATATTGATAACTGAGAGTATGTAGGATATTCATATGCAGTGCAGTTACATACAGTAATACTGGAGTAATGCAGTAATACAGCAATTAGGGAAGAAAGCTGAAATCATCATTATGGTTTGGAGGGTTAAGCATACGAGTACATTAATAAAGCACATATGTGCTTATCAGTTCATTTATCTGTTTGTCCTCCCTTCCACTGGTAGCTTTTGAATCTATTGACTAATTTCTTTTAAACTTGCCAGCAGGCAAGATACTTAGTCTAACACATGAAGAAATTTCATGAAGTTTGGTAGATAATAATGTGAACTAAACTTCATGAAGATGGGTAGATAGTACAGGAGAGATAGCCTAGTAATAATGCTGATGAGGGAAAGAAAGGGGAGATCTACTGCTACACATTAAACTTGGCAGCCTATTTCTGATACTGCAGGTAAAGGTACTTCTATTACAGATTTGAGTCTTTTTTTTTTTTATTTTTAAAGCATGAAACAGATTTATTTATCAGAAAAGACTGAAAACATCTCAAAATCAAACATAGGATTATTTCTGTAATATATCAAAGACTAATGATTTATTGTGTTGTTTTAGCAAACTGTTTTAATTTAATGGTTTGGTTTTGTTTGGTATTTTTGTTAGAGCACATTGGTACTCTCGCCTATATAAGATCCAGGACCTAAAAATTAATCTCATTTTAAGATCAATGAGAGTATCTGCTGTTTAGAGATTCTGCTTCCAAAATTCAAGCCAAACCCAAAGTTACTGTTAGTTTTACTTATATATCTGAATAGTTTGAATTTTCATTTTGTTTGTTTGTTTCAATTAATTCTGTATTCAAATATGTTTGAGCAGTTTTAGTAGTAAACAAACAAAATGATCCCAGAGGTGCATGTAAACACAAAAACCCTCTCTGCAGGCAGGCAGGGAAGCACAGTGGCTGGCTGGTTCCTTCTGACTGAAGAGAGTATGAGTTTCCCTCTGGCAAACTACTATTTTAGATTCAAAATATGAAGAGTCATTAATTAGAACCAATTATATTGATTATATGTATTACACAGAAGTGATCTAAAGGGACCATAACTCTGATTCTTGTTTCTAGTTTATTTTTCCTGCGTTTGATTAAAGAGTGTACACCTTATGTTCTGTTTTCGTCTACACTGGCATATAGATAGGGTATTAGTTGATAAGGGGCTGAGCTGATGGATAGCATCACAGAGCTGAATAAAACGAATCCAGTCATTCCACAGAACCGCCTAGAGCTATGAGAAACTTCCATCTGTAATAATGATAAAAAGAAAATCACATCAAATAACATAGATATTACAAAAAAAGAATATCGTGCTGCTGTCCTCAATGCTCTGATTGCAAAAGCTACAAAGAGAATTACGCATAATAATTAGAAGATAGCATCAAAACTTCCTGGCTTGTAAAATGACATCAATGCCCCTTCCACAAAGGGACATTTTACCAAGTTTATTTTAGCACTGAAAATACAGAGCCATCTGGGATCCTAAGTAATTCAAATTATTTTTTCATTGCTTCTCAGTTAGTTTGAGAAATCTTAGATTTTTTGTGGGGTTTTTGTATTTTCTTTTTCTTTTTTTTTTTAAATTGGGTTGTTTCTTGCAAAATTGCAACTTGTCTTTCTCTTTACCTTTCTGAGAAACATCTGACATGCTCCTTGATACAAACAAATGGTCTGAGGATACTGGAACTTCCTGTTTCTCCTCTTTGTCTGTAGTGTGTTTTTATTGTGGCCTTCATAAGTATTTAAGGATTTGAATACGTTTTACTTTTCAGAGTATTAAAATAATTGTACACTGATTAGAGAAATTGATTTTCATTTTGAATTGCTGAGGAAGTAACTATGCAGTTGCCAATAATCTGTCTGTCCGTCCACCTGCCATGTTGTGTACCCAAATAACTTTAATTTGTGAACATTGACCACTATCTCTGGAACAGAAATAGAAATCCAAGAGATTGATCCATTTCTTTATGAAACACAAGAGATTTCATAATAAAGATCCCAACTTAGTGATCCCACTAACTATGGGGAAAGGCCAGTTGTTACTCTCTGGACTAGGCAAGATAAGATCACTTGTTTCAGGCCAGCTGTAGAAATCTGTGGCCTGTTTGAGGAGTTGGAAATATTGCATAAGTCAAGAAATAAGTGGGCAACATGATACAAATCCATAGAAATCCAGACTTCATTAATTTTGCTCCTCCTCAAACTGCTTGTTTTTGAAACAGAGGTTGCCATATGGCAGAATGTTTCCCGTTTTCAAATTTTCGTCCTTCTTGTGAGCTACAACATAGCTACAGATATTGTTGACACCGAAATGTATTAAATGTTGGACTTTGGGCCTCCATAGATCTGGAAATGTGAAATAAAAAAATGTCAACATTGTATGACTGGCCTGAGTTCCATGGACAACAGTTTTGCATGGAATAGCTTGAGAACCTTCTGAACACATCTACTTAAAATAATGGTATTGGGCATAGTACATGGTGGCTAAGCATTTCCTTTTTAAATGCTGCTTTTCAGGTTTTATCCAGCATTGTTCTTTCTAACTGAATTAATTCTGAGTCTACCACTGTACAGGTTCCAAGGAAGTATTGACTTGTTCCCCTAGCTTGGCTAGTCAGACCACAAACCATCACTTGAAAGATCAAATAGAGGGACAGACAATTCATCTTCGCAGAGCTAAAGAATTTGCACTTTGGCAGTGACATAAGAATTCCTTTTTCTCCCATTAATTTCCATGCAGAAATTAGAAACAATAGTCTTTTTTGCCCAGCCCTCAGCTTCCATTTCCTCAGCTTTCTTACCCAGAAGAAAAGTGGAATTTAACTATTGAAAAAAGTGTTAATTGTGTTGTTTTTTTTTTTTTCTGGAAGAAATTCTGTTCATGAAAGAATTCAGGAAGTATATGTATGATATCTAAGAGGAAGGAAATGTGACAAATAACCGGAGACTTTACACTTAGGTAAAATCTATGGAGAATTCTAATTTTCATATTCAGTATTTCAACAGCAGTTTCTCAGATATTTAACAAATTATTTATTCTTCAATCAGAATTGACAATCTGTATTATAATTCTTTTATTTTTACATAGCATAGTACTTAACTTGTATACGTATCCCTTTGTGGGCAGCTTTCATCAGCTGAACTTCTGTATGATACGCCACATTTTTTTGAGCAACTCAGTGTACTGTAGTACTCTCTTGAGAAATTAGTCATAGCTACTTAACTTTGTCTTCATTTGCTTTTAAATACAATCTGTTTTCACAGTGAAGCACTAGACATCTGGTTACTTGATATTCACTGATACTGAAAAAATACATGTGCTTGAATGTACAATTGCCCCTTTGCCTGGAAGTGTGTACAGTTTTCTGTAGGTCCAAAGAGATGGAAAAGACATTCGGCATGATTATGTTCCTTAAGTGAATAGAGGTACAAGCTGGGACTTGGAGTACCTTGTGTGGTATCTTGGTGTTCCTTGTGTTAATTTTTGATTTATATTTAGATCACCTTCTGTAGACATTGAATTTATTTGTTGATAAAGCAGAAACTTCACTATAGTGTAGTGTCACTCAGTGTTTCCATATGGTAAATTGAGTAAGACCTTACTAGAGATTATCTATATTGAAGGGGGTTTTTTTTGTTGTTTTTGGTGGGGGGGGTTTGTTGTTGTTTTGTTTTGTTTGTCATACAGTATCTGTTTGCAAAGGATGTGAATTAGGTTCATGCAATGCTGTCTTTGAGGTCACCCTGGTCTTTTTGTGCTGTTGAGTTTCCATCATTGGTTACGCTCTTTTCCATAGCTTAGTTTTGTCCTCCTGGGCCAAAGCCCTAACTGTGCTGTGTAGGCTGTTCAGGTGTCCCCAAATTCCCTTACAGAGGATCTCAGCTACAGTTTTATCTGCACAGTTAGCAGAGCTACCACAGAAAGATACAGAATTTCTTACCAGAAGATCCACCAAATTTTTTTCTTATTATCTAACATAAATCTGGGACAGGGACAGGCAGCAATGGGGAGGGGGAACAAAAAAAGGAAAAGAGACTGCAGGGAAATGAAAAGGTAGAAGATTGGTCTGACTCAGGATTTCATTCCAAGTGCTTTGGTACAAATAGCATTCACAGCATGGGGTCTTCTCAGAGCAGGTGCCTGAACAAAAGAAACTTTTTTATGATTGCATACTGATTAGAGCACTTGCTTAAGAAGTGGGAAGCTCAGTTAATATTTTTGGAGTGAGGAAGACTTTGAACCTGTCCCTTCTGGGAGGGCTTATGAGATCTTGGGACAAACTTGGGATGGAGCTTGTATGTTGAAACTGGGATGCAGTTCAGAAGAAAATGCAAGGCTTAGGAGAAGAGAGGTACTCAGCAAGAAGAATATGTTTTTTATTTTGTCTAATAATGTTAATTACATTTACTATTGAGCAGACTAATGAAAATATGCATTTTGTTCAATAGCAGAAATATTCACTTAAGCCAGAACACATACAGACAAAAAAAATCCATTGGTCTGTGTTAGAAACCAGTCCATCCATTGCTTGACTTTTTTTTTTAAAGTTAATACCCTATTGACACATTTCTGAATGAACGTCATTCTAGCCAAAAGCTTTAAGGGTGTTTTGAGCACAGTTTCCATCTGTATATTCACTTAAACACTTAGTGTTAGATCTACACTACGTATGGCAGTGGCAGAGATATCTTGAGTTGTCTTTGAACAGTTTAATTCAGGTACTGGAAGCCATCACAGAGCTTCCTGGGGGCTGAATTACCCCATTGAGAATCTGAAAAGCCTGGATAATTAGCTTCCTTGCCTGTCAGTCTTTCCATCTATTTTCTCACTTCAGCTAGTTCAGTCATAAAACTGTAATTTGTTTTTCTATGGCTGTGAAGAAGATACTCATAATTTACTCCTCCATCTACCCGTTACAGTATTTTTTTAATTTTAATTGATTAAATTCATGAAGTTTTGCTTTAAATACTCTAAAACTTTATGAATCTGGACAATACATTTAGTAAGTTTGTGTACAGTCATTCAACAATGACATCTACCTGGAAATTGTGACAGCACACTGTTGCTTTCAGTTGTTCAGTGATCATTTTGTTGCTAAATTTTCCCACTGCGTATCTGAGCATTCTCTGTGCCCAGCAGTCTTCACAATTTCACTTCAAAAACCTGCAGTGATTTCCAGCTTGAACACCCTATCATTGCACTGCTATTTGTCACACAAGGTCTGTTTTCACTAATCTGTGTCTGCTGAGAGTGCCATGGTGTTGCTGATACCACAGCAGAATCAAGCTGTGATTTACAATGAGATATAAAAATATTTTAAGTTCAAGTGGTTTACTGTACACCAGTACACCGTATGGTTTTTAATTATTGGCTGTTGTGAAATGTTTCATTTAAGCTATTTCTTATGCTTCTACCTCATAAGAGAGGTCCTTTGGAGAAAGTGAAATATGCACATTTTACTTACTATTTTTACATTTATATATTTTATAAAAATTGAAGAACTCACTCAGATGTTGCTTTTAGAAACGTTATGATGCCATGATCTGCAAGTTTTAGGGAAAGAAAGAAACATTCTATCAAATTGCAAACATCAATCATTTTTCTGTCAAAGGTGGACAGTTTGTTCTTTTAGCTTTGTGGAACCATGAGTCGTGGCATGTCAGACATGTCAATAAAAGTATATCTTTAAATCTTCCATTTTAAAGTGTCCATTTATAAAAGGAGCATTAAAATGCCCATGTATTTTTGTGAATAAAGTGTATTCCACAAGAAGATGGATTTCAGTTCATGGGGCAAGTTATCTTTTTTTTCCCCTGAACCACTGTAGCATACCGTTGGACTTTTTTCTGATCTCTGGCTCTTTCACTACCAGCAATTCACAAAAGATTGCCTGGTACATAGGTATACCAAAACCAACCAATGAATGATCACTAGGGAATTCTATCATAAACCTCATGATTAAATTAACTGTGGAGAATTAGTGAAATTTTGGCTTCCTTTCTTTCTCCTTCCCTTCCAGACCATGAGTGCTATGACATCATGTAGAGTACTTGTAATCCAGGTTATATGGTACTCTAGGGCGTTACAGACAGGGACCTGCTCTGACCAGACTGCAACTATGTCTCAACTTCAATTTAATATTTTCTTTGTTATTATTTTTATTATGGAATTAGGAATTGTTTCGTTACGTATTTCTTTTGCTCTGAGTGAGCTAGAATGGATAAATGTGTCTGTTTTATTTGCAGCAATAAGCTGGGTACAGTTAAAAGTATTAGCATCACCACGTAGTATTATGTTATTTTCAAAGGTCAAGCACAGCAAAAGTCTGAATTTTTTAAGTGAATGTATTTCTCATGTTTGTGGGTTGTTGTTTACAGAGGGTTTCTGATGCTGTAACTTTGACCCTAAATCTTAAATCTTTAAGTTTCGTGTTTTGAGCAAATGCAGCTTTCTGGTAAAATGGAAAAGTATATTCTAGTAGACAGATGTCAGATCTTGCTACTTAAACATTGCTTATCATCACTGAGGTTAATATTTATAGCTGACTGATGGATAGTAGTGGATCAGGCTGAGGTAAAATGCAGGTCAGGCTATTCATGTGTGTAGGTGAAACTTTTCACCCCTTAACCATATGGCACTGCAAAAGAAAATGTCTTGCCAAAAGGGCATGGCAATAACATGGCTTCTGAAGTTGTTGTTAGGAGTCACAGCTATTGTTTTACATCAGTAGATCGTGATCGCACCTAATTAATACTCCACAGTGGATGTCTAACATGGGCTGGATTTCTTTTTTTAGGAAGTGTATACCTCGTTTAGTAGACAAACATGTTGTTAAGTTACATTCTTATTTAATCCTAAATAAAAACTGTATCCAACCTAAATATGATTCTGTTATTGCTTGGGGAAGACTTTTTGAAAGGTTAATCTTTGGTGGAAATCAAAAAAAACAAAGTACATAACTGCAGCAGTCTGTCATTGCAGCCTAGGATTGCATTCTGTTAACTTATTTATATAAATGCCCTGACACTGTATTTTTTCTGTGACCCCCTAGATACTGGCAAATGTAATCATTTTTATCTGCGGAAACTTGGCAGGAGCATACCACAAACACCTCATGGAACTGGCGCTGCAGCAGACATATCAAGACACGTGCAACTGCATCAAATCCCGCATCAAGTTAGAATTTGAGAAGAGGCAACAGGTAAAGTCACACCCATGTCTGGGTCTCTTTTCCTGTTTTCACACTGTCTCCCTATACATGGCTAATAATCCATCTTGTTAATGGAAAAACAATGAATTACTTAAACTTACTTAACAAAATTGCTCAGTCTTTTGAACGTGGTTATGCACAATTTCCATTTGAATATAGTTAGGTATTTTAGTTATTTGTGTTGTCAAATTATTTTTTCTCTCATTCATTCCAAAAATATTCTATGATACAGAAAGTTAAAAAATGCTAGTTAAAATAGAGTCTGTTGGCACACCATCTTTTTTGTTGTCCTCATCAAATGGGCTGAGATGTACATGTGTGCTTTTGGAAATCTTCAGTTCTTCATGCCCAAGACCAGTGCTGCACATCACTGCAAGGAGATAATACTGCACTGTTTTTGAAAAATATTTGAAACCACAATACTGATGAATCATGTGATATCATTCCAGGGGTCAGGTTTGTTAAGAGGAGCTAGGGGAATTGCATAATGAGATGTATCTGTCATTTATTGTAGCAGTTGAATAAAAGACTTCTCTGATTGCTTTATATAGTTCTCTTTCTCTTTACAAGCTCTGTTCAGTGCCTATCATCCTGACAGATAGGTGCTTCATTTAAGAGAATTTGAAATACAAATGATTTCATCAACTAGTAAAGACGATAGGTATGATTTGTTTTGAAGGTCACCAAGGCTCAAACTTCCAGGGTCAGAGAATAGAGTCTTCACTGACATGTTTCTGTTGTCTCTGAAGGTGCTGATATACACCTTGTATGTCCCAGCTGACCTTAACTCTCTTGTCTATCTCACAAATACCTGTAGCCATTTTGAATTAAGCTTTTCAAGATCCATCACCAACACTATTTTCTTAGAAAAAGCAAAGGGAAAGTCTGTACCAGGACTTTAAGAGGTTATGTGTTCCTTATCCTTATTCTGCCAGACACTTGAGTTACACACTGACTGAACTTGCTACAACTTCTTAAAGAGAACATTTCACAATAAAAGCAAGTTTTGATGATTAGATGCAAAATCTGCATAAGGTGCTATTGCAGGAGGGATTTGTAAGCGCAGTCATTTATGTTTCCACCTGTGCCTCCACAAACTGTGTGCAGTGAATTGGTGGGCTTTGTAACTGATATCTCAACAGATAAAAAAATCTGAAAAATATGTCCAAATTCATTTTGGTGAGACAGCTTGTGAGTGCAGAGCAGCCAGTGCCAAATATGTGGGAGAAGTACCACTCCAGACTGGGAAGTCTCCAGTGATGGCGGTACTGGTGTGATGGTTTCTAGGCTCATGGTGACTTATGGAAAATGGTTAGCACTTTCCCCTGTGCTTAGGCCTCAGCTGCCAGAAGCATGTAGGCAGACCATAATCCAACAGCAGGCATCAAGGTCTCCCTTATTCAAGACAGACCTGATCTCTTACCTTCCTGAGCACAGTTTTAAGGGTCCAGGATTCTACTATTGGTTGCTTTTTTCCTTCAAGCATAGGAAGTGCATTGGCCTATCTGCAAAAAGCAGGAAGGCTGTGTTACTGGACACTGAATTCAAAGGACTAAGGATGCTGCTTGTAAGTTGCAGCAGTTACAGCAGGCAGTTCTAGCTGATGTTTTCTGCAAATGTATATTACTTGCTAAACACTACTAATTTCTGTAGAAAGGCATAAATAAGCAGCTTTGGTTTACTGTCACTTCTGAAGGTGTTGTGGAAATGGTTGAGAACCTGACAATGAAAAGAAGAAAAACTCTTTGGAACTCTGTGACAGATGCTTCCTCTTTGGGGTTTGTAGGAGTTGTGCTTCAAAAGTTTTGTAGCTTAGCAAGACAGAAAGCAGCAAAAGCCATCTTTCACTGATAAATTGTGTTGTTCTTATAGAATAATGAAGGAAATTGTACATAATTTGTCATATATATTTAAGTGTGTTGTCATATTTGCATTTTGATATGAATAAATGTATTGAATTAGTTAAGACATCTATACAGCTCTAAGTAGTTTATTGCAGGTCTGGATTAGTAACAGATGGATCGATATTTTATTAAAGAGAAGTGAAGTATTCTGTGGATATCAGTGATCTTTTTAACCTCCAAAAAGCTCAAAAAGAGAACATTAGATCATCAGATCTTCTTATGTAGATTTCTTTAGCCTTTATCCCCTCAGCCCCTTATTATGTCCTTTATCTCATGTCAAGGTTTTTCCAACCAAAAAGACATGTACCTCCATATTATCACACTCATGAATGTTATGTATTTAAATATGAAAAGGTAAATGAGAATTCATTTGATGAGGTTTTTTTTTCCCCCAGGATTAAAATGCTTCTTTACTGGCAAACATTAGTTCAGAAGTGGATGTACTTTAGTCTGCGTTTTAGTGCTGCTTGTTTTGCCAAGAAGATACAAAAGATCATCCACATTGCTAGTATTCAGGAAGCAAGTCAATCATACTGGTGACTATTTTTAGAGAACTGGGATACATTGAAACAGTAGGAGCAGGGTGCATTTTAAAAAGCATTGGTTTTGATCAAAGCCTTTATTAGCCTGTAAAAGGTTGTAGCATGACCCTTGATTCTACATCTCTAACAGGAAAAAAAATAATTTACTTTAATTTACTTCACATAAGCTACTTTAGTACAAGTGGAGAGTGTAGGATGTGCTTCTAAATGATTAGGGCTCCCAGGTCAAATTTGCATGTTTTTCCAGATCATGGACATGATGTCTTTTATAATTGTTTTTGAAAGATGCACAATTTATATTTCAAATTATTCCATGAATTTCCTCTTATTTTGTTCAAGAGTAGGCTCATAAAAATGTAGCCAACTATTATTTTTCAGTTGTTAGGGTTTTTTTTTGTGTGTCTTTGAATAGCCTCTTTGGGAACACCATTTTGATAGATCAATGGATAAGTATATTGAATTACCACTCAACAGTTATGCCAAAGAACTCAAGGGAAACATTAGATTAATTGTTTTCAAGTGAGACCCATGTGCATTGGAATCGGGGGAAGTAAGGGATGTGGGTATATATACTGAGGTGCAAGTTGGACATATTGTACCCACACCATTGTGTATTTCTTCTGTTAGGGCACAGCAAAGCTGGCTGCTCTTGAGGGAAAGGGAAGGTATGGGTGGTGACACCTCCCAGCAGGACAGGGGCCACTTTTGAACTCCTGTGGTAAAAACCAGTATTTTCAATGCCCACCTTGGTGTTTCTCACACAGCTTTTATGTCTTTTCAGTGTTTATAAAAGAGAAACATGGAACTATTCAGACCTCTTTTTAATTTGCAGACTTGTTTCAAGATATGTATTTAAAATAGCCTTTCCTAATGTTATTTGTCTCACTGATAAAGTCTGGCTGACAGTTTGTAGGGGTAATGACTCACTAACACTGAGTGCAAGATCTTAACACTGACAAGCAGTTAGTATAATTGCTCTTCTCTCTCTCTCGTGGTGCTTTGCATCAGAGATGGGAATATACACTCAGAGATTCTTACAACATCACAGGGAGGGGTTTGTAAGGTGTTGGTGTTCAGTGGGTTGTCTGAAATACTGTCTTTGGAAAGGAGGCAAGTATAATGATGGTTTTAGAAACAACACTCAGGGAGCAGATGAAAATGAATGAGGTTTCAAATCATTGAGTGGGATCTTAATTTTTTCACTGAAACGTGGTGAAGCAATACCATTCATTAAAGGAAGTGAAATATTTCTTTTTTTTTTTTAATTAATTGAAACAGAGAAGCCGCAGACATTTATGAGGCTTGAGGCTGCTAGTAAAGAACAGAAACACTGAAATACATTATTTGGAACTAATACATAAAATGTGGATTCCTGTAAGTTCAATTAATGCATTATAAAAGGTAAGCTACTAATACTTTCATGAACATAGAATAGTTTTTCTAAGCTTCCTCATTTTCCTTTTCTCCTCATAGCTTCAAGGCTAATAAACAGGAAAAACAAAAACTAGATTTGGTCTTTTAAATTTTAGAATCAATTTTCTACTTCAGTAGTGTTTGCACACAGAAACATGGGTGAGGTACCAATCCTTTCTGTTAATCTACTTGTCATTACTAGACTTAAAGCCTGTTCTCAGGAGTGCCAAGTTTTGCATGGTAGACTGTGGGAAAGATGGATAGAATATGCAAACAGAAACATGAGACAGTCCACTGGAGGGATGCAGGGGTAATTAGGGGACTGGTGCTCATGACAGATGATGAGACTTAGGGAACTCAGGGTGTTTAGGCTTCAGAAGAAAAGGCTTGGAGGGGACAGCTGACATCTACCTACTACCTGAAAGAGTTTACCCCAAAGGTGTGGTCAGCACTGGGGAAGGCTACGCTGGAATCTGTGTGCAGGGAGATTGTGAAGTCTCAGCTGGACCAGTTGTTATGCTTCAACTCTTGCTGTGGGCAAAAGGGAACACACTATAAATACAGAGCTCAGAATCTCTTGATAGGCTAGTTAAAGTCTTAACAATCTAAGGAAAATACAAAAAACGATTACTAGCAATATTTCATTTACAATAATAGTAACAGTTACAGTACACATCTAATTAACACACACACAAAAAAAGAGCATAGATACATCTAAAACTGTTATGCAGAAAATATTCAAATATATCCTCCTTTTTCTCTGTTATTATCCTCAGTCTTCTGTAACCATGTAGCCCCACAATACAGTACTGCTATTGCCATGTGCTTTGTGCTGAGTTTGCAAGGCCTTAGAGTTAAGGCTGTGAGAATTTTTTTGACCTTCCTGGAGCTTTGTTTTTGCTTGATTTAGCTGTAACAGCAATTTTTCTAATGACACACTGGCTATAGCTCATTAATTTTACTTTCCTTATGACACAGTGCAACCATAGATGTTATATAAATAAGAGTAATGAACAACTACTCTGTGAAGAATGAGATATTTGCAACTGTAGTGGAATGTGGAAAAATGCAGACATGACAGTGGAAGCCTTAAGAAGTGGACACAGAATGCAGTCTGGAGCAATACAGGCATGTGATGATTAGAGATGACTCTCAGGCTTGGCACTGGAGATTCCAGGTCTATAAGCAGTTCACCACTGTTCACTTGAAGAAATAAAGATATGAGCCTGGACACAAGTGTTTTTAGGGGGAACAAAGAACAAGTTTTAATACATACAAAGCACCATTTATATTAATTGTGGATATAATATTTACTTGCAGACCAGAAAGAAAGAGCAAGGTATAAATGTGTGTTGTCATATATCTAAAAATTACTTCAGAGAGATCCTAGATTGAAGAAGTAACCATCAGCAACATCATATTCCTCCTCACAAAGGAGTTCAGATGCTGATGACTTGCTGAAAGTCTCTCACCACTACCATCAACCTTAGGACTCACAGAACAGTTAAAGCACGAGCCTTTTACCAGAAGAAGGGTTATAAACTAAGAAGTGTATGCATAACAATTTTAGCTGTATTATTACTACTGAGACTCTTCTTTTTTAAATATAGAAGTGTTTTTTTCTTCATTTGGTTTTCTTTTTTTCCCCCCTCTAATAATTAGGGTGAAAGTAATATTGATTCTTAGATTAGACTGTTAAGGTTTCAGGTTTACTAACAATAAATATAAATTAACAATAAATTCTTAGCTTTGCGTGTGTGTGTTATCAGGCTTATTTCCTTTCAGTCCATAAACAAGGTTTTGAGTGTTACACTTCAAATGTCCCTCTGGATCCTAAGGTGAATTATATCAATGTTACTTGGGCAGAAAGCAAGGGTTTCACAGCAAGGTGTCTCAAGTTCTTCATGAGGGGTAGGGAAATACTGATGGTTTGAACCCCCTTCTTCCTCAATTTTATTCTACTCAAGGCTGTACACTGCTGTCCCCCAGCCCTGTTGCCCAGAGGGGCTGTTTGTCCCACAGAGATTAGGTAGGGGTGCCAGTGGCCTGCCCAGGGCGCTTCAGGGCAAAGCCATCGTAGTGAGGCAACAGGTGCGTGGCTACCACGCAATTGCTGCCACAACTGAAAATCAGGCCAAGGCAAGCTCAGAGAAGCCTGGAGATCCTGTGTTGAATACAGAGCTTATGGTGTTATGATAAAAATCTTATTTTCTGGGCTACAGAGGTCCTGAGCAACTTCATCTAGTTTTGAAATTAGCCCTCTTTGGAACAAGGTGCTGGACTATGCAGCGCAAGAGGTCACTAACAACCTGAATTTTTCAGTGAGTCTCTAGTTTTCATTAATATCTTTCCTATAGCAGAGTGCTATGAAATACATGAATACTGTGATTTCAGATAGAGAGAAATAAAAAGGTAAATGCCACTTTGAATCATATCCTATAATGGCATATAAATTTTTTTTGTATCAACAAAAAATCCTAGCAGGTGCTACTGAAATTCTTCCAAGTTTCTCATACTGACTGATTATAGGAATATAACACCAGAAATAATGTAGCTATTTTCTTTCCACTTATTGATGAGAATAATTGTAATTTTGCAAGAGGAAGCTATGTTTGTTATGAAAAGTTGAGTGATTTGAGAATCGCATAGATACCCATTGTCATTTAATTATGTTCAGGTTGCCCAGTCCCTGAAGAATTTGAAATAGACTAAATAATCATCATGATACTACAATAAGATTGTTTTCTGGTATATGTTTAAGAGTCTGCAATTATTTTTCCCCCTAAAGTTCAATATTTAGTGAAAATCTGAAACTTTTCAAGTTTTATGTCACAATCAAGACTTGGAAATCAAAAAGCCACAGCAAAGGTAGGGATAGAAGGTACAGAGGCTTCATGTATTCTTGCTGACCAGAGCTTTTGTAAGGTGGAAAAGATACTCGGTTCCTTGCCTGGTAAAGGACCACGTGCTATATTAGCAACCTGCATCTTGCTTTAAGCCCTCAAATTATTCTTTCAAATTATTCACTTTGCTACTTCAAAAGTTGCTCAAGAGCTTCTGCCCTTTAGGGATGGAGTAGTGAGGAGGGGTGGTTGGTTAACCTCAGCTTTTCCGTTTACTTTTATGGAAAACTCCAGAGGTCCATCGAGTGTGGGACACTGCCCCTTCACTGCTCCTTCAGGGATCTGAAAAATGACCTTTACATTTTTAGCAAAACACTCTTGACAGATGACAACTTTTCTTAATTGTTATTTTCCAATTTTTGCTCTGCTAAATTGTTGTAGGAGCTGAGATACTGCTTATGCAGAACTAAGGCTTTGTCATGTTTTTAAATGTTACAAACTGCGCCTTTCACCCCAGGGAATGTGTATTTCATTCCTAGAGGGTGAGGTACCACTGTTGGAAGTCTGGTTACTTACATGAAGACACTCATACTGTCTGCAATTTTGAAATTAATGGCCTAGCAAATGCCTTGTGCAGGTATCTACTGCACAGGTCAACAGAGACACTGCAGCTCTTGCATATAATGTTTTTTTTTCCTACCTCAGGACTTCATAGTGAGAAAGGTCATTTTGCAGTGAACTAGATGAGATTTCAGCTGCTTCTCTGTGTTGATCTGCAGTAATTTATTACATCAAACCTACTCAGATAAACCACTGAGTCATGCTGCTTTGTTTTATGAGGAAAATGTGTAGTTTAAGCAGATACTAATTACCACATTTTCATAGATATCCTGATAATTTGGATTAAATACATAGCTGACAGGCAAATGTTAATTTTTGTCATGGCACCTGCAATTTTGTCAGCCACATTACAAAAGCTAAAATTAATAGCTAAAAATTCATTCTTTTTGGAAAGAGAATGTCTTTTGACAGCAAGTCCAAAGTTTTCAGTTGTTAATTATTTCCATAATTAGTTGCCTCATTTTTAAATTGCCATTTTATTTCCTGATAAAAGTTATTTAAATCCAACTAGATCCCTTTGTCCTTATTAACCTTGCTATGTCTTTTTCATCTCTCCACACTAAAAATTACTCTCTTCAGATAGCATTTACAGGGTATTGTGCCTAAAGAAACTACACATAGATTTTGATAATCCAGAGACCTCTTCCAGTTTTCTGTTTTCACATACAGAACTGCTCAGTCATGTCATAAATATTCCTATAATCTTGTAAATAGCTTAAACATCTTAAAGGATTCTCCTTAATGAGGATTTTCCAGACATATGATCATTCTTGTGACCTTTTAATGAACTTGTTAATGACTTCTTGTATCACTTTTATAGTAAGCATGTCTGAACACACTGATGTCAACAATATTCACAACTAAAGTCCCATAAAGAGATAAAGATCCATAAAAAAAGTCTTCTTGCAAGTCTGTAGGTCACATTGGCCTTGTTAGCAGCAGTGTCAAGCTGGGAGACCTTGCTCACTGGGTTAAGTACCATGGACTCTGTGTTCTTTCCAACATATATGCTTCTGTATTATAAATAGATATTTTGATTCTGAATTAATTTCCTTTGGGTATTTTAAATACCTTCTGTATTATTGCACACAAATGTCCATGTATTTTTCTAACATTTTTAATAATCCTATCATTTCTAAATATCTTCTTTACGTCACTTCTGATACATTTTGTTCTTTAAGTGATTGTCCATATGAGCATTCTCACTGGCAGTGCCCAAGCACTAAACAACTTAAGATGGGGACATTTGAGCCCTATGTGCAAGTGTATTCCTCCTCCTCACTTTATTGTGCACAAGTTATAATGAGAAAGGTGTGCTCATTGTCCTAAGATCTTAGCAATCTGGCTAAATTAGGACTTTTCTGGAAGTTCATATCCTTGTCAGTGGCCTAACTGTGTGCTCTTTTTAGATTGTAAATCAGTTAACCTTTCTATTTTTGTAATGTTTTTTAATACTCTTTCCTTCAAAACCTACCTCCCTTTAGCATTTCCTTGGATCTGAAGGAGTTCATATCGTAGGAAACACCACTAGGAAAAAGTATAACTCTGAAAAATATACTACTCCCAGGCCCTTTCAACCAAAGGTGCATACCAACTGGTAGATGTCAGGTTTAGGAGCCTACTCTGCTTCCCTTGTGGACTCAGCTGGTTGTGTGCAAGGTCAGCTTGCCTACTAAGAGCTATTAGGAAGAAAGGTGTAAGAAGTTATGGTCTCAGTGCTCCATCCCTTAGGAGCTGCTTTTTTGCTGAGGCTGTCCCCCTTGGTCCCCACCTGAGCTGCGTTGCAGCTGCACTGCACTCATGTCAGTGCTATCTAATTTCTCAATCTGGACCCTGACGCACAGATTTGACTACTTAAAGGAAAACCTTTTCCTAACATTTAGAGTGGTCATTGGATTCAGCTTTTTGTATTCACAGATGGTGTTAGGAAAATGAGTCTTTTCCTGTAGGTCATCAGGCTTCTCAGGCAACCCAATTTATCTTTGGGGTTTTGGTAAGAATCATGCATGTGGATGCTTAGTGAAATGAGAAAGAAAAATAAATTACTAGTAAGTAGAGGCTTTGTGAACTGTGTTGCCCTGAAAGATGTTCACAGCCTGTGTGCCTTTCTGATTATCAGGGCCATGTTTGATGTTTTATTATATTTTGGTTTTCTTTTATATAAAAGGCTGTCAGATTGAGAAGAATGTAAATTTATATGAAGTGAAGGGGAGGTGATATGGGCATGGTGATAATCTTGCTCTTAGAGCTAAAAGGTGCATGTCCAGCCTCAGATGCTTGGGCATAGACATACCTACAGCATGGTTATGTACAACAGCTCTCAGATTTGCTATGCAAAATACTCAACATAAAAATATGTTTCTCAGTAAATTGGATTTAGAAATCTGCCAGGAAGTTCAATTGCAAGCTATTCAATCTGTGCTACTGTGCTAATTTTTAGACCAGAATGTTGAATAACACTAAATTGTGTTTGTATAAATCTAAATTATCACATGAAGTCATTATTTTAAACAAATGTCCTCTTGTTTAAGAAAAAAAAAAAGGTCTGAATGCTGTAGTAAGGGAAACAAAAATTACAGCTGCATTGGTTCTTAAGGTACTTCTGGTTGAAATGAAGCTTTGTGCATGATTATAGGTAAAAGTAAATTTGACATCTCAATAAAAATCTGATTAACCTTTTTAAAATGCTGTAGTGATGACAGTAAACTCCCTCTCTGAACTCCCTCTCCCTGTATTTCCTTATTTCACTGAAAGCTGACACTTCCCTTCTAAATCCTTAGCAGAGCCACTAATGAATTCTTTCCGGCCTCCTCCAGTTTTAATGTGTTTTCAGATGGCAGAGATTCAGAAAGGAATAAAAAGGGAAAAGAAAATTGAGAGAGCATGCAGAAGTCCACAGACTTAACTACTTACAACTTCTATATTCAACTATTCTGTATCTAAGGAAAGCCATTTCTTGAAATGAATTTGATTCTTTTAAAAGGAGGGGTTTGTGTCTAGCTGAAGTGTTCAATTTTCATGAGCAGAAGTGGGATTGTAGGGTAGACTCTACTAGATCTGTTTTTAAAATATAATTTATGGAAGGTTTTGTCCCTACTTAAGAATGTTTTTATATAATATAGGGAAAGAAGTCTCAAATGTGAAGAGGTTACTTAATCCTTCTGCTTGCTTGGTGGCAGGATCAAGAATACTTGAAACATTCTCAGCAGATGTCTGTCTGAACTGTCTCTACAAAATCTGTGTCTCCTACACCTTTCTAGATGACCTGTTCCCCTCAGTTTTTATCTCTGGGGAATATTTTCCATTTTAACCATCTTAACTAACCCACAATGCAATCTAGGCCTGTGAATGGCATTGGATATAAATAAGGGTTATTCCTTGCCTCCTTATTACAGCCTTCTGTGCACCTGAATGCCATTGTCCCCGCTCTCAGTTACCCCTTTAAGAAGGCAAACAAGCTCAGTTTCCTCCGCTATGGCTTGTAGGACATGTTTTCTAGACCTCTGAGATTTTGTGTTGTCTGACTTTCTCCAGGCAGTCCAGGTGATTTTCTGTAATGTTAAACACTTTGGCAGCATTATCTTTCTTTTTAAGTATAATTTGACTTTTCAGAGGACCTTGAAGTACAATGTGCTATTATCCTTTGACTTTTCCATTTCCAAAAGTTTGTTTAAAAATCAAATTACTGGAGGTCAGATGGAATCCACGTTTAAATGAGTATCATTGTCTACCTGTGCCGGACTGGAACTGTCTCCACAGTTTCATTGCTCTTTCAGCACTCCATTCTACACCTGCTTTCAGAGTGTAGTTACATACACCATTATGCACTTAATTGAAATAGAGAAGTTATTTTTGCTTATTTGCTGTAACCAAAATCTAATATAAATGTGTGGTATTTATCTTTTTCCTCCGAAAGTGAGGAAAAGAAAATTGCCTTTGGGGCTTTGAACTACTGCAATTTAAAATGGTTTAATGTTTTCAATATTATTAATGCAGTGCAGCTGTTTGTGTAGGATATTAGACTGAACTAAGAGAAACAAAATGGCTGCAACACTTGATGCCGTTTAGTCCATTACTGGGAAGTCTGCAAGATCCCTCAAATCCTGTACTCTGAAATTGCAAGGAAGTATGTTCTTCCAGCCTTTTTGTAACTCCAGACCTCTCCCTCTTAACACCACAGAGGGGTTTTTTAGGAACTGGTTGTATTTGAAGGCTCTTTCACAGTCTTATTCTGTTGACTGTGTGAGAACATTCTGCTTCCAGCTAATATGCATTTGTGGCTGCTCTGTGTTTTAATAACTGTTGCCTTTCTCCTGCACTGTTATTTATATCAAGTGTGTTGCATTTCTATTTTACTACTAAGTAATAAAATCTGATGGGGCAAAGGATTGCATCTGACTTTTCCCAAATTAATGACTTCGAATACCCCAAACCATCCTTTAAACAACTTCATCAAGAAGCAGTCCTTTTCCTCTGTCATTTCCATTTGTGGCATCCTTAGTTTTTCTCAGATATTCTTGTTAAAATTGTCTCAAAAGGCATTTTTTACTCTTAAATCTCATTCCATTTCCTTCTTTCATGTCTCTCTCTGCCAATAAATGGTATTTTCTTCCATGTCTTTTTTCATCACTCAGAACAGCTCTTACATTCCTCATGTATCTCTTTTCTCAAAGTACTTTTTTTTTTCCTTCTTGTACAATCTTTCAGGGATATATTTTGCCCCATGAAAATTAAGACTGGTTTACTCTTTGGAAAAATAGCAGTTTAACTCCTACTATGGGATTTACTTTGTGTGATTAGGAAGATTAGTGCTTTTAAATATTTGTGAATATCTGATATGCTGGTCCCATTCAAACTGTATTCAGCATCTTTATCCCCACTTCCCATTTTTTCAGATGGCCATCAATAAAAACCTCAAAAATGTAAAACAACCTGCCTTGCTACACTCCCCTAGATAGTCCGTGCAAAGAAGGATGAACTCTTTTGAAAACATTAAAATGCGAAAGCTAAAGTCAAGTCCAAGCTGTTCAATATTCTCAGCCTCTCATTAAGTGTGGGGGACTGCTAATGAAAGATGAGAGACATAAAAGAGAGGAGACATGAGAGTATCTTTGCCTGTGGCAAATGTAACGAGCAATAGGCTTTAGTCACACATGTGGGCTGGGAAAATGTTATGGGCCATGGTCTGTTATGGGTCATGATAAAGTGTGCATAGCCATGCAGGCATAAACTTACTAGGGTCAAATTTTTAAGCTAAGTTCCTTCTCAGTTTTTTAAGCTAACTGTAGAAATACTGTAAGGAAATTAAGCCTTGATTTATTCCTGAACGTTGTATGCAAGCATCCCTGCATGGCTAAAAGGGGGAAGAAATCAGGAAACTGATTGAAAACAGTGTTGAGGAGATAATTTGAAATCTGAAGTCAGGAAGGAGACATGGAGATTATTTAAACCACCACAAGAGGCTTAGAGAACAAGGACATTTATTCTTTAGACTATTTAAAATATTCTAAATATGCCAAAAAGGTTATTCAAAACCAGAGTTAAAGAGATTGCCAGGAATAAAGATCATAAGAACAGGCACTCTGAGACAAAGTGAGGAACTAGCCCAGTACCTTGTTGCTATCCAGTAGCTTATGCTTGTGAAAATATGGAGCATTTTATATGCATATACTTCCCCAGTGATCTATCTGAGCATGAGAAAGTCTGTGGTTCAGTTACTTAATGAACCAGAATTGATGTGGCATTTAACTGATTTTGATATCCCCAAGTTAAGTGGCACACTTTTTCAGCTCAGCTTTGTAAGATGTGAAAAAATGATTTCCTTTTGTTTGTTTTAGTCATTGCCTGCATAGTTTTATTTTGTGACCACCTAAGTAAGTCTCAAATAGTGTAAAGCTCAGATGACTGTGTGCCTGTTTTAAAATTTCTTCTTCCTTGCTACTTTTATTGGATTTTTCAAGTTCAGCAGGTATCTGCTTTCTCATTATAGGTCATCAAATGTGACTGCTCAAGCAGTAAGACAGTACTAAATTTGTGAAGCCTTTTTTAATTTTCTGCTTTTAGCAGATAGTGGAAAATTACTGTATTGATGACTTTACACAGGATAATGAATTTTCAGGCTCTAATGGTGTCTAACAAGCCCAAACTTTCTTGCAACATTGAATAGGGAGTTTCCTGTAGTATTTAAAGAACAGTGTAATATTGTAGTGAGTTAGCTATGGCTTGCAGCCAAACTCCTACCTAGCTACTAATTCACCTCCCCCCCAGCCCCAGTAGGAAAAAGGGAGAAAATAGGGAAAAAAAAACAAAAAAACCCAAACCCAAACAGGCATGATAAAGCTTGTGGGTCAAGACAGGCAAATCACTGACTAATTACTGTTGTGGGCAAAACAGACTGAACTTTGAGAAAATTAGCATAATCTCCTGACAACTAACACAACTTTGGCTAGTTAGAAGCAAAAGAGACAGATAAGGTAGCCACATCTTTCCTCCCACCTTTCCAGGCTCCACTTTACTCCATCACTCCCAGTTCCCCTACCACTGTTCAAGCAGCACAGAGGGGAATAGAGGGGTGGTCGGTACCTAGGAGTTCCTTCCTTTCTGCTGCTGCTGCTTCCTCCTCATGGTTTTCCTCTGCTCCAGCATGGGCTCTTCAGGAGGCTGCAGTTTCATCAGGCATATCCATCTGCTCTGATGTTCTCCAGGGGCTGCAGTGTGGATATCTGCTCCATGATGGAGCTTGTCCTCCTCTGCTAATCTTGGTGTTCCCTTAGCTGTATCTCACTCATTTTGTTTCCTCTTTCTCTCTTGTCTGGCTGTTCATGCCCTTCTTCACACCCATTTTCCCATCGATACCACCAGCTTTGCTGATGGACTCATTTGTTTCTGCCATGAGTCTGTGGCAGAGCCACTGACCCCTTTCCACAGAGGCATCCTGTGCAGCTCCTCTGCTGCCAAAACGCTGCCACCAACACCCAGTGGAAACAGAGGTCTCACAGAAGGGGTGTGGGGACCCCAATAGCTGCAATGACGAGGCAGATGGCAGGGAGCTCTTGGTGACAGCTGGTGCATGCACTGTGTTGTGTGTTCTGAGAAACCATGGGCACGGTCTTTTTTCAGCTTTTCAGTCCTGTCTTTTGCCTAGTTATTACCAATAACTTTGTATTGTCAGAAAACAAAAATGGCCCTGATAATTGTTCCTGTTCGTTTTGTCACAAAACCTGTTCTACTGCAACAGTAATTTGTATCAACTTCTTTGATTCATAACCCAAAATTATAGTTTTGCATCTTCACAATCTCCTCTTTTTGATAGGAGTGCAAAGTTATTGTAGTTTTTCTGCAGTACATTTTAAGTTCCTTTGTCCCTGCCAACTTTGTGGTAAACTCCTTGAGAACAAAAATCTTTTTTTTTTTTCTATTGTTCAGAGAAAGTAGAACTTTGGTTTTTTTCATGATTTTAGACTCTTCTCTATTCCTTACGTCAGCTGTGGAAGACTGCCTATTTCCAGTTACATATGTGATCCTTTAGAAATGCTCTAGCCAGAATAGAACCTGACACCTGCCTTCTATCCCAACTCTAAGCTATACTGGCTACTGTGATCTTTCAAATGTGAGAGATAATAAGGTTATAAATTGGTCTTGTTAAATTCCCTTTTCTTTATAGGTCACATCTGGTTTTGTTCATGAGTCAGTCCATCACAGATACCTTTAATAATGCCCTTTACAGCATCGAAGGGAGCCCTCAGGCAACCCAGGGTTGATATACTGCAACACCTGCAGCTGAATTTCTTTTTTTGCCTAATTAAGAAAAAGGCCTAGTGCTCACAGGGATTATGTGCAGCTGTAACACTGTCCACACTGGCAACACTCTAAAAGCACAGTTACAGTAAAGAGATTTACTCCAAATCAGTAACTCCTCCTCACTGATTTTGCATTGTATGGATTGCTGGCCAAAACCTGTCTGTGATAAATAGAATTTTAAATTCATAACAACTCAATTTTCTCCCCATATTTAAAAAAAAAAAAAACAAAAACAAAAACAAAAACAAACAGTTACTGCACCAGTAGTCTTCCTGCATTTCAAGTTATTCTTCCAGGTTATTTTAAAATACATCCTTGCACTTGCTAAGAAAGAACATTTGTTTTCTGGTACCATAGGGGAAAAAATATGTTCAGCTTGTTAGAGGAGTTATAAAAATAGAAGACGGAAGTTAGCTTGCCTGGGACTGTTATTGTGACATGCAGATACTTTGCAAATATGGCCAAGGATGTCTGGGGTTTTTTATTGTTCTAACAAGATAATTTAATCAAAATCACAAGCATTTGTTTTTCTTTTTATACCAGCTTTTTAGGTTAAGCATTTCTTTTGTGCATAATCTTTTGTTGCTCTATTAATATATGCCCTTCCTATTGCTTGAGAGTTGATTGCTTATCTTGTGTGTGTCCTGTGCTAAACTTTGTCTCTGTTTTACCTCATTTTGTGTAAACTGTAGGGCTCATTTTTCTTTTCCATATGCATTTTCTAGAGTTCTTGTAAATTAATGTGTGTATATTCAGTGAGTTTGAGGAACAAACGGTATGTCACAACCCAGTTTAGAATCAGTAGCATATGAATAACATATTGCTGTTAGCTGAAGCCCCATTGATTTTTGCATATAAAATGCAATTAAATATTATTATTGTTGTTATGTTTTTGTTCAAACTCTGTGCAAGGAGTCTTAATTATGCCAACAGACTATCATTAAAAAGCTGTGTAATTCTATAAATAGATGTACTATAACTTACTCACATAAATCACTGTACCACAGTTTCTTCCTTTTTTTTTTCATTCAGTTAAAATTTTTATCTAGCCAGCAAAAGACAGAAGCACATTGTTGTATAGCGTAGAATACATTAGCTTTTTAAAGATACGACTGTCTGAAGGTGAATTGGCTGACAGGTATGAAGAGTATGAATAATGATGCATTGAAAAGGAAGAGGCAGCACCAAAGTATAATATGCCTGTATTGCAAACGTGGATACAGTAGGTGATCCTCAGGAAACTCTGATGAGTTCAGTAGTACCACACATGTTTGAGATGCTTTAAAATGCAGGCAGTTGCAAGATCTGCAAAATTTCTGCTATACTGTTTGGGATGTACTATAGAAGAAGAATCAAATCAGCTTGATGCTTGTTGAGACTTTGGTAAAAAAAAGAAAAAAGTGCATGGGTAGGAAAACAGCCATCCATTTTGAGAAGGAGAGACTTTTCTGCATTGTGATGAAAATGTAGAAGCCACGTGATAAATGTCTGTTAGTCATAGTGAGGATTTATGGTGATTTCCAGAAAAAGCATGCTGTTATTTTCCATACTAGTAGGAGTAAACTAAGTGATCAGAGTCTCAGTGACAAGATGAAAAATTCCAACACTATGAAAATAGATAAGGACTTCAACCCTTTTGGGATCTTGCATAATCAATGAGGCAGGACAACCAGACGCTTAAACTGCAGAGAGTACTGTGGAGAGCCATGAGAGACGTATTGAACCTGTCTAGAACTTGGGATGGAGGGAGCTCAAGGAGTGGCCACAAGTACTACTGAAAATATGTTGCAAATTTTCAAAAGGGATCCAATATCCTTTTAAACCCCAATACTGCATTAAAACGTGGTCCTGCTCACTGACATCACTACTAGAATTAAGAAAGTCCTAACAGCATACAGCATACATCAAAGGATTTTTAGCCTCTACAGATGTCATGAAATGCCCTCAAGATGACTGATGCTGACAGTGTTAAAGGGGATTCCTCAAACCTGGTTTCAGAAAGCTTTGAGCTGATCATGAATTGATCCAATTCAGTGGTACTTCTCAGATTTAAAAACATGAACATATGCAATCCTCACTGAAAATGATTGAGACATTCAGAAAACTCCATTTAAATGCCAGTTAAAAGCTGTGGTGCAGGGGCAAGGGGGAAAAAGACACACAGCAGACTTCAAAACCACCTTAGTCTGTGTTTTCAGTTCTGGAAAGGTTGTTCCTTGTATACCCTGGGTACCTTTGCTCTGTATAGGACAAGCCAAATGTTTAGTCCATGCAAATACTTGACCAGAGTTCTCCCAGTAAGCTACTGGTACTCATTTTTGCATCCTCCTCCTGTCAGCTTTTGTAGCCTCTGTCCTCATATGCCTGTTTCAAAGGGCATTCTACCACCTCCTCCTCTGGGAAAGAGATTTACTGTGAAGTATTAATTTTCAAGGAAGTTCTGGTTTTTAATACTCATGAAAAATTTGATTCGAGATCAGTATATGGTTCAGTTACTGTCTTTGTCTAGGATATCACATTTTTTTAGAGAAGAGCTGCATTGCTACTGCACTCAAAGAGACAACCATTGCCAAAAGTCTTGAGCATAAGCATAGACTCTATGCACAATTGTTGCCTTTTAAGGGACTCACTGCCTTCTTCCCTTTCCAGGCATGAGACCTCAAACTTTCTTTCTAAAATAAACTCTTCACCCTAAAAGTATCAGAACAACTAGGCACTTACCTGTAATGAAACACATTTTCATTGAGAGAAAAAAACAGTGGGTAGTGTAACTGAGAAGTCTAGCATTAGTTGACAAGAAATGCACAGTCACTTGCAGTACCTGCAGTACAGTGACCTTTCTTAAATGATGCTGGAATTTCAAGCTAGTAATACATGTAGGTACATAGACACATTTTTAAGAAGCAGAAAAGAAAATAACTGATATGATATGATGCAAGTTTTTCATTCCATGGAAATGTTTGATTAATCTGGTCAGGTGACTAGCATAACCTTACTGAATTGATTTCTTAGTCTGAAAAGTCCACATATTTAAACAAATAAAACAAACAACAAACCCCAAACTAAAATGCCCTCTAAAAAGCTTTGTATTTTGTGAGGTAGATTTGGCATTGGGAACATTCTGGCATTAGCTGCAGGGTGAGTGCAGTGAGAATTTCTGAGTCACTGACTGTGTTAACAGGGATACAGGGTTGTTTACCCCTCAGTGAAAGATGTGCTCTTGGGCAGATTAACAAACAGTACTGGAAGGACTGTTGTAACCACACCATACCCACGGCTTTGAGGTAATTATAACTGGTGCAGTGTTGTCACTGTGTCCTCACTGCTGAAAGTTCCTACCTGTCTTGTGTCTGATATCCCTGTGTGGGACAATACCTATACAGGAGAATATTTCTTCATTCACAAAAGGATGATTTTAGCTTTTCAACTGCAGAGCTGCAGTGTTAGGTTCTTTTTTCAAAGGGAGTAGACTTAAAGTCATAGAATGATTTGGATTGAAGGAACCATAAAGATCATCTAGTTCCAACCCCCCTGCCACAGGCACTGGCATCTTCCACTACACCAGGTTGCCCATAGTCCTATCCAGCCTGGCCTTCAATAATGTAGGATAACTTATATTTGAATGTTATGTAGCATCCATTGTTGAAATGCACTGTATTATTGAAATGAAAGGGATTTTCTTAATACAGAGATATAAAAAAAGAGTATTTTTGTAAGGAATTACATCAGAATAAGAAGATGGCATGGTAGGTTCTTGTTATTTTGTGTTTTGATTTCATTCAATTTTTACTATGAGAGTCACAGCTTTAAGAAGTTGGAAAAGTACAAATTTAAGACATATCCATGCCCTTTGAAATTGTAAGTTGGCACTTGCTTAGAGAAGTATCTCTAGATATGCCTTCAACACACTCAACTCACTTGCTCATCTAAGTCATGTTGGGTCAATTCAAGTGCCTGTTGATAGGGAATACATATAAAAAGAAATAGTAGAATTTTTAAAGGACTAGGCTGTGTTGCATACCATGCCTGCTTTGTCTTCTTGGAAGTTCATTAAAATTATAAAAATCAATCATAAGAAAGATACTTTTGCTTCACCACTGAAAGCAAAGTATTAATTTAGGTTATTGTAGACCGGCTAGTTGTTCCCAGTCACAAAACCAAACGAAAACCTCAAACAAACAAACAAAAAAAGTAAATTAAAGTAATAGAAAGGCACTCAATTTGATCAATTTCTAGTGTTTAATACTTCATTATCATGTATGAAAAGTGGTAATAAAGTAATTTTAAATAAGTACAAAAGCATCTGAAATTTTGCTCAGACAAAACAGGATACTAAAAAAATTGAAAAACTAAAAAAATGTATTCTTTATATTTTTAGAAAATTAAATCAGCATTGAGAAGAAAAATTTTACTATAAAATAATTATTAGAAAGAAACACTTTACCGAAAATTAATTGATTTATCTTTTTCAGAGTAAGATCATATTCAGGAACTATGCCATGTGATTCCCTATAGTAAATCTAGTGAATGATTTTTTTAATGCTCCTGCGCTCATTGTGGAACAAGGGAGTTTCCTACATTTATGGAGGACTCATTGCAGCATTTGTCTTAAGGTGAAGTGTGAGGAGGAGAGGTCAAGGAATAGATAGAACTAAATAAAATAAGTGGTAATAAATCTTCACGCTTGTGTATTCAGCAGAGAGATCCAAAGAAGCTCAGGAATGAAATAACTGAAATGCTGCTGCCACCTCTTACAGGGTCTGTCCCCAAGAATTGGGCTGACACTGCAGGGCAAGAGGGAGGCAACTGTGATAGGAGTGCAAATGATCCACTTGATAGGGGCTTACCTGCATTTCTGGAAGACAAGATCCCTCACAAAGGGGTCTTGAAAATAAGCAGTCGTGGAACAGGAAAAATGTCTTTACGTGACCAAATATTGAAAATTTTATTAGTTCTCCCCATGGAGAAATTTCTAAAAAATGTATTTAAAAAAAAAATCTTTCATATAGCCTTTCAATTTTGTTTTATGCTCAGATTACTTTTTAAGAAACTTTCTGCATTGCTCCAAAAAATAAATATTTCAGTGAAAGTTGCTTATCAACCATAAAATATGTACATGTCCCAGAAATAATAATTTGTTGTTGGATCATGTTCCAGCAGTCTGCAGAGTGTTATTCACAGAAGTGCTTTAGTGTCACATAGTACACCACAGCGTGAAGATCTGTCAGCTTGTACAGTGAGCTCTATCCTACTCAAAGGAAATCTGTAAATAAATTTGGTTTGTTATGTAAGATAGTTCTAGATTCTATTCATGTATAAAATAAAGCCTGAGTATGCAAGTATACAGATGGTAGTTTATGTACATTTCTAGAAGATGAATACTCAAAGAGTGATTTTAGTGGAATTCATAAGGTGAAGATTTACAGGGCTTTTTTGCTTGCTTTACTGTAACCAGATAGATTTGTTTATGAAATAAGGTGGATATTGAGAGTAGAGTATTGTTAGTGTAAAATTAACAGCAGGCATTTTCCTTGTTTTTTTACAGAAGTGTTTCTGTCTAATGTTTGCTAGTATTGACTATGTTTGCTACTCCATCTTGCAGTGTAGCAAACAGCCCCAGTTTTTGGTGTAGCCCCACGCTCTCCTGTTGACCATTTTCCAGAAAAACCCAAAATCATCAGATTTAGGTTATTGGAGGTATTTTAAATCTGGGTAGCTGGCCCAACCATCTTTCCTTTCTGTCTTCTATATCACACTGAAGAAACATGATTTATTGCCAGTCTTCCAGTTCCTCCTGGGCCTTATTTTGTTCCTTTCTGTTTACTCTCTTCATCTGGAAGCCTGGAAGCAGAGACACGAAAATGCTGTATTGCATATGCTGTTGGATTCTGTACCACCTGAATGGGAAAGTATGTCTGGGAAGTCATCCATTCAATGTGCTATGTTAGATATTAGAAACAGGCATTTGAAGAATGCAAATGTGAACCTCTAGGTGAGGAAAGCTAGCTGAAACCAGTGGAAGTTGGTATCAAAATGTTACCTTCCCCTTAGTGTTGACAGAAAAACAAATTTCGAAGAAGTTCTGCTGGAAGATGTGAGGTCACTGGTCTGGGTATCTATTACTGCCCTGTATCCAGTGAATTTTGCCCTGCTGGAGGAGCTGTAGGTTTGCAAAAGAAAGACAGTGCTTGCTCTGAAACCTACGCTGTCAGTATTTCCGTGTATGATCTCAGACTAAAGCACCAGGCTTCTCTGGAGACTGGAAAAGGATACAGGAGAATAGCAGAGGAACTCATATCACACCAGACAGATACAATGCAGACCTCTATCTGTCAAGCATAAAATAATAATTGCCTTATGTATGTGCAGTGTCAGTCTTAAAACAGCAGTTACAAGCTAAGTGATGAGCTTCTTCAATGGGAAGTTTCTTTTGAATTGCCCAAATAAGAAAGAACCTTTTGCCCCCAAATAATTGCTCACTGCATGGGCTGCAGTGCATACAGAAGCAGGCATAGCTGAAGGCTTAACCTTGCTGGGTCATCAAGAGAGTTTATTCAAACTTTAAACCACACTTGGTATGACAGAACATGACTCATAGGTCCTTGGGTGGAATAACTGCCAATCTCAAAAATAAGTTTTATTTACAGCAAAGTTAATTTACTTAGCATAAGTTAGAATAAGTTAACTCTTTATTCAAGGAAAGCTCAGAATTGCCAATGAAACAGAGGAAATATTAAGTGTGAAAATAAATCTCTTATTGAGTCCTTACAGGGCAGTTTCCTCCAGCCACCTTCCAGAAAACCCTTCTCATTCAACAGCTTCTGGGGGCTTCCAGTGTTGAAACAACCTGGGCAGGTCTCTTTGGGGTCTCTAGGAAATACTCCTGTCACCTTTACCCTTGCTTGACAGCTTACTCTGCATTAGTCAGTTGCGCTACGGCAGAGCAGTATCTCGCTTCTTCATGCTTGCTCCCTGATTGCTCCATCCCATCTTCCAAAAGGTCCTTTCTGCTGCACCTCGCAGTGGCTCTCATTTAGATGGATCTACTTGACTCAGAGTGAAGCATTCCCTTCCAGTCACAGCCCTTGTGAAAAAAAAAAAAAAAAAAAGGCAATTATTTTTAATACTGAGATTGCAAACTACTAACAAGTAAGTTCTTCAATGGTCCAAACTGAATATATAGGGCATCTTTCTGTAGGAAGGCCCTGATTCACCAGAACACAACAGTGTATGTAGCACATGTTCTGTGGATTCTTGGCAGGACTCAGTATTTGCATCTTGCAAAGCTGTGCTGGATGTGGCAATGCAAGTGCTGCTGAAGACAGCTATGAGGCTGCCGTGGGGAGGACAACTATTTTAAGGTGTACCTTGAAGGCAGAAATGAAAAGGAAATTGCCTCCCTCTTGCTTATTAATAACAATAGTGTTCTGATAAAATTCAAAAAGTGTGTTTTATGACATTTCTTACTACTATATATATATACACTATATACATATAGAAGTCTCATTTTTTACCATTTTATTCAAAATTACACAGTGTAAATGGTAGGAAGAGCAATGCAAGTATGAAAAAAGTACATATTCAGTAACCTTTCGTAATGCCATATAGAAGAGTTTCTAAGTAGTAAAAAAGTTTTACCAAGAGGACTGGAGAAGGAGCCAAATATGAAAATAAACAGCTTGTTACACTAAAGATGTAAACTTTTAGTTCTTCCTTCCTTTCTAGGAATATGGTTCCTGTAGCTTAAACATTCGTCATTACGTGCCTTTATTGCTGAGGTTTCAGTGATGAATATTAAATTATGATCTTGTGAATTACATGGTAAAATGTTATCAGTTATTATATATTACCATCTGGTTTCTTTTAATTTTATCTCTTTGAACAGCAACACAGTCCTCATTGTCAACATATTTTTCTGATGGATAAATCTGTTAGTGCATGTTTAAAATGCAGAATTTCAAAATTAATCAAATAAAGACATGGGGTATATTGATGATATAAAAAAAAAATAGGTAAAGAAGTCACAAACCATTTCCAAATTTTTCAAAAGCTTGGAATTTTTATAAGGGCAATGGAATACATTTAATTCATCATCATACTTGCCTTTAGAAATAACACTGCAGCTTTCATATCTGTTTTTACACTGTTCATATTTACATGCACAGACTTTTAGGCATCAGTGTGTAAACCAGGATTCGAAAACAATAGATGTAGAACATGGAATTGGTAAGAACTAGACCTATTTAAAATCCCTCGACATGTGAGGCCAAGAATTCAGACTTAATCCTTCAAGGGGGCAAACTACACCCCTCACTTTTCTGGTGCTGAAGGACATTTGCCAAATGTCCTCACATCCCAAGAGAGAGAAGGAGGAAGCACAGCAGGGGGCTGAGGTGGTGACCTGGCAGGGGACATGTTGTGAATCACTGCACGTCAGACAAAGCTGCCTCCAGCCTGTCATGAGGTACATGAAAACAGCCATGGAAAAAAAAAATGCTTTGGGTACAAAAACTTACCCGCTGAGCATCAAAACATTATGTAAGCAGGGACCCATGCTGCCTCTGCCCAAACATGGTTCAGAAGGAAACAACAGCTGCTGGGGGCTGGAGACAAGCTGTTTTGTGCAGAGGACTCTCTGCACCCAAGTAGGGTACCCTCACCCCTGAGGACACTGCAGCCCACCAGTGTCCCAGACCACAGCAGGGACACGGAGGAAAAGGGCAGCAGAAACCATTCAGCACAGAGCAGAAGAAGCAGTTAAGCACACAGTGACAGAAAGAAACTGTCACACTCTCAACTTCCTACACTGCCTGTCACCTCATCACAGGAATTTTGATGGACTGAGTGTAATCCACAGCAAAAACAGGGAAAATTGACACCAGGAAGTGCAGAGGATAGATGGTTGTGCAAATATCTATCTCAGTGTTTATTTTGGTTTGGATTTTTTTTGAAGTGCAATCAGCAATGAGAGGTTTGTTTTTGTTCACAGTAAATTAATTCAATTAAAATTACCTGACTCTAGACTGTTTTGCTCACAACAGAGTCCCAAGCACATAAAGGTGCCTTCACTCCAGCCTGGAGCTAAACACGTGGTGACTTTTAGTACAGAATCATAAACAAAACCCTTTTCTGGGTATATTCTAATTATGTGGCCTCCTCTTGCAGCTCTGATTTTTCTCAGTTACATTTTTAAGATTTCTATTTTCTCTTTGCATTGCACACACCAACACAGTGCCTGTTCTCGTGGGATAGGCTTTCCCTGGGAGACAAGGCACTTGAAGGTCTGCTATTTACCATTAGAAAGCTTTAAGACTTGCTGTGATTTATGCTAACTTTTGTGGTTAGGCCTAGTAATGAGTATTAATGAATAGTTTGGCATATTTCTGCCATACCTACAGTAAGTTCTTGGCTTGGCTTTTTTTTTTTTTTACCTGATCAGGTTCCTCAGAATAAAAAGAATTAGTTTTCAAAATTATGGTTTGTTTTTTCCCAGTGGGAGCAAAGTTTTTCATTTAAAATTTTCTATCTTTAGTAGTGAATTGTAATCAATAAAGAGCATTTGGGAGATTTCTATAAGATAGATATATATTCTGTGACTAAGCAGAAGAGAATCATTCATTCCTGAGATAGAGATATAATGCAAATCATTCTTGTTCCCTTTTATTTAGGCCATTGTAAAGAAACAGAAGATCTGCTTTATGAATGCAATAACAGCGTATACCCTCCAGACATCTGCCTGTTCTTTGATTTCTACCTAGTGTGAGTCAGCTTCCTCTGTCTTCAAGGCTAGGAAGTGAGCTGTTGAATGAATAGTGATGCTGACTGCTGTTCAGAAAAGAGGTGTTAAAATGTACAGCCTGCAATATTAAAATTTATCACTGTTTCACAAGAAGTAGGTCAGATCCTTACTGTAAGTTCACTTTTCATTAATATATGGGTGAAATAAACTTCTAGAATTAGCTTCTGCTTGAGTAAACTTTCATCTCTATTTAAATTGGCTGTTTTGTGGGCCAAACCTGTGTTTAGTTACTTCTACTCCTGACTAATCTCATACAGATACTGTGAGTTTTGATTCATTTCTATTGCCATCTGGCCCTGCTTCTGACTGCTCTGACCCACTTTGAAGGGTTTGATCCTTGCTTTTGATCTTTATTCCGTGGGGTGACAAACATTTGATCACACAAATGTGTGATGCCTGTATAGTATCTGATAAAACACTGGAAAATCACCAGTGAAATAGAGAAAGAAATTCGTGCTGTGTTGGTATTCTCTAAGCAGATGGCAAGAACATCAGCAGGCAATGTCAGAGATAAAACCAACCAGCTTCATGCTAACAAAAAGAGCATGGAGGAGTGATGCTGACATGATCTTCAGACATGATCTTCTAACTTAAATGCAATGCTGTGTCTTAGAAATGCTCTTGATTTTGCTCTGGATTGGATGCTTTCGACCATGAGCTTTGGCTCTAAACTGGGCAGCTGAACAGGAAACTTCAAGCAGTACTTTGAATATCTTCCCTGACATGTCTCATGGATGTTTTGAAAGAAGAGTGAGATGTATTTTGTTCATCTATTGAAAAAATAGCATAAAATTCTTCTCATCAATGTGTGATGTACTGGAGTTAAAGTACATGTATTGTTTTAAAGGAATAGTATTGAGAAACTGCCAGTGTTGTAATACTTCATCATTGGGTGACATAGTAATAAACATGTTAATCTCATCAAAATGATTCTTTGCAAAATTCTGCTTCTGTCTGTTCATCAGTTCTTGAAATATATAAAACTTAAAGCAAGAGTTAACAGGATCACAAACCTTGAAAATCTGTCAGTTAATTAAGCAGCTCTGGCTGTGTATGTCAGCATGTTCTGTTTACTCTATTGTTTTGCTGTTTGATGACTCATCACTTGAAGAGCCGCAGGATAGGCACGTATTCTGAAGGTATAGTGAACGTCATTTGCAAAATTAGTCATGAGCAGCCTGCATATGCAAACTGTAATCTATGCATAAACATTAAACACCCCCTAAGTTCCGTGGTGAGCCTGTGAATTTGAATGAGCTTTCAGATGCCTACAGTGAAACCGTGGCAGCGAAGCAGTGCTTCCAGGTAGCTTTAGTGTTGTTTGGAGATGAAGGTGACTGGCTAGATGCTTACTCCACGTTCATAGAGATACTCAGCAGCAGATGAGATAAGCACTGCATGTTTAGCCTGAGAACCATTCAATCAAAAGCCTGCATCGGCTGTACTGTTCTTGAGAAGTGAGCAAATCACATCATTGATGTTTTGCCATTGCAGAATTGTTTGAAGACTCCTCACCCCTTTCTGGATGCATGGCTGAAGCTCAGAGACAGGTTGGGGAGGGCAGCCCCTCTTCTCTAGGCAGAGGCTCCCTGGCAGCACCACAGGGACAGATCCTGAGGCCCCTCCCTGAGTCTCCCCCTGGCCCTGGTCCAGTCCCAGCACCTGGGTGAGCATGCCTCATCACCATGGTCTGAGCTGCTGACCTGGGGACTCAGCAGCCACCATGAGTCTGCCCACTGGCAGCCCCCCTCAGGGCTCCCTTTCCCATGGGAAAAGCTCCTGGACACCTGTGGCTCGTCTTCTACTAGTTAACATCCGGAGGGCATTTGCATTCCATGAGTGGGAAAGTAGTGAGGAGGACTGAGAGGATGTTGCTTTCATTCCTCTTGTGTTTACTGATTTTCTGGTGTTGATATTCTGGCATGGCCAGCCTTGAAATTTCACCAAAAGGATCATAAACCAAATAATCTTGGGGATTTTAAGAAAACCTCATGTTCCACGAATGCTGTAAGCAATGGGGCGCCTTTAGGAGAACAGATGAGAATGGATGAGAGTTCATAGTTCCATTATCAGGAAAGATGTCATCTGTGGCATAAAGCCTGTGGTAGCCACGACTGAAAGCAAAAGCAGCTGTTAGATATGTAAAAAAATGGTTCAATATAGCAAAAGTTTGATGCGTAGGAGATCTCTACAAGTCAGGAAAGATCCTTAACCTTTGTGTGGTTTTGTCAAAGCCAGTAACAGTGTTTTGCAGGAAAAAAGTCATCATAATGAAGGGGCTGCCACTAGATAGAAAGAGTGTGAACAATCAGTATGAAATAAAAGATACTGCTGTGATGCTTTTGCCTTTGGAAAGAAATAGAGTGATGTACTCAACAGCTTGGTAGGAAATCGATTCAGGAGAATGTTTTTAGTTTTTAATGGGGAACAGGTTAGGGTGCAATGTGCTCTGCATAAAAGTACTGATGCTCCCCATGAAAAGAGCACTGTCTAATGGATTTTGAGTGGAGTAACTGGAAATTATCAGTGGAGATGTTCAGTGAACTGGCTTGTGTGTCGTGTTCTGCAAGAACCACATCTCTTTGTTTATGCTATTATGTATTTTGTATTGATGATCAACAAGGTGTGTGAAGACAGTCATAGACAATCATTTTTGCAGAAAACACAAATATTGGTCTCACAGTAAATAGTGTAATATGGAACTAATCAAGAGAGTTTGTAATAACTGTTGGAAAAGTTAATCCTAGAAGCAAAGAGTATGGGCCATAGCTAGGATATTGAAGGCTGTGATTTTGAAAAATCTTTTGGAGACAATAGGAGGCATGGAACAGCAGACAGGGAACTCCAGGGATGTTACAGCAGAAAGTTGTGCAGTGTAAATCATGGATATATTGAGGGGAATAAAGCAGGCGAGTGTGCATGTGTGTCTTTGTTTACTGGAGCAAAATGTTAGGATTTGTGTCAAAAAACTTTGAAGGTTCTTTAGGGTTTTGAGAAAAGAGCACAGAAAACACTTAAAAGCAGGAGATTTCTGGAGCTGTTTACCTGATCAAAAAGTTATCTGTGTTTAACTTTACAGGAAAAAGAGTATGGACATTAATCTTGAGCTGAGAAAGATATAACAGGGCCAAGACTTCAAAGTAGGAAATACAGAAGATACTTTTAATGTTTTTTAACAGTTTAGCTGATTAACCACTAAAACAAACTGCTGAGGAGTGGATGAATTTTCCATCTCTTGATACCTCTGTAATGAAGACTGAATACCTTTGTATGAATAAAATTGTATGAGTGAAGTCGATTTATTGGCCTTAGCACAAGTAATTGAAGGGGATAACAGCACGTAATTTTTAAAAATTATCTCCCCTCCCAGTTAGGAATTCAAGTCGGCTTGAAGAAAAAATTTCCAACTGTTTGTCCTGGTAGATGTATTTGAGAGAATGGTCATGAGGTCTCAGTAAAACAGTGGCATGATTTCACAAACAAGTACCCTGTTGATCTCTGTCTCTATCAGCTTCATGGCTGTTTCATCATTTTGTGATTAGGAGTCACAAGATTCCTTCCCTGTAGGTTATTTCTTTCTACATTCAAGGGCAGCTGAAAATTTAATTTTATTTGTGTTTATTTGTTAACTTTGTTGTGAAGCAGAATGCATATATAGGCTAATTGCTTCTCGAGCTCTTACTGCTGACTTACTGACCTGGTTTGTCAAACTTGCTGAATAGATGATTAGACACATGCCACAGGAATCTGAAAACAAAATCCAACCCACAGGAAATGAGCATTCAATATTCAGTGCCCTAAATGACATTGAAAGGACAAAAATATCCCTGTGTGCGTTTATAGAGACAAAAATATTCTTGTAGTCCTTTACTGATATACAAATATGTAGTTCTTCTGCAGACTGCCTGAACATTGGAAGAAGCTCAACAACACAGATGGACTTTTCTTCCAGTAAGACCAAAATTTGGCCCCACAGTTCCATCCATAGACGAGAGAGAGAGAGAGTTGCTCCCTCAGGAATTCAGTACTAGATTCTGTGAATTGCCTTGAAGGACAGTTTCTCTCCATTGACAGTAAGGCTCTAAGCTAATTTTAATGTCGTATCAGACTAACTTTCTCCATAATGGCATTTTATTGTCTATGTTATTCAAGAAACCAGACTAGACGGAAGAATATTTGGCCTTTAAATCTATAAATCCTTAGAATTATGCTACAGTAGAGAGTTGATAGTTGTGTAATCTCCTGCAAATGAGTGAATCAGTGTTGGTAGTTTACATAACAAAAGAGGAATGAGTAAATAAATAAAGCATTATTGCCTCAAGCCAGGACGAAGTCGATTTGTGAAACATGCACTTTAAAATGTACTGTACGAAGCATTTGAGGATATTTTGCTTGTTTGCTGCATAACAACATTGTGATACTGTTCAAGATACTCAAACACAATTGCCACCTTGCAGAAGCCAGCAGAGTGCTATGTTCTTTAAATGAGCTATGCTAACTTACTCTAGCTAAACAAACAATTAGAGTTTATCAAGCTTCAGAGGAGTGATATGTAACTGCAAGTCACTGCTAAAGTCATCTGTATGATTCAGGGAAAATTCTGACAAAGAAATCGACTCGGATGTGAGAGACTGAGAGAAGGGAACTCAAATAATAATGTGACAAGTACCACAGAAAATCTTCAGTTGGAGAATTCCAGGAGGATGACTACTTGTTATCCTTCTATTGGGATCCGGATGGAGAAGAGAGAAGTACTTAACCCTACAGTACTGAAAGGCACTATAATGTTGCATTCAGTATAGACTGTGAGCTCTGTCTTTCAGCCCTAGGACTTCAAAGATGTCAGCTACAAGTGACTTGAGTGGTTGAGAGGAAAGCAGAGGCCCTGAGAACATGCATGGTCAAGAAATACTCTTGTGTCCATGAATCCCATATATAAGCTGTAAGGTTATGTTGGTAGTATTTTAGGGAAGGACATTTATGAGGAGATGTGCATTATTGCCATAGAACAGCAGTTTCTCTTTCACCAGAAGCAGGTATTCTTATTTTCTGTCTGAAGACTTTTAAATAGTACCTCTTGACCTGCATTCAGAGTTACTAAGGGTTTTTTCTTACTGGCTAACCCTAAGTGGCTCCTCTGTCTACTATAAATAAGCAAGTGAAGCAAGTGTTTTGTCTCAAAGTCAGTTCACCTGGATTTTCCTTAGAGATTTTCTGTCTTTTTGAGACAATAGTACAGAATGGAATCTATTACCATATATAAAGCCTGTGTAAGTGGCAATCTTGATTTGTGATGTTCCTCACATTGTTCCATTTTGCAGGAATTTCAGTGCAGAACATCAGGAACTACAAACTGATAAGCAATTGGTTTTGATGCTTTCATTATGCTCTTTTAAGGTACTGGAGATGACAAAACTGGAAGGAAGAGGTGTTCTTAAAAGCTTTGCAATTATTAGGATCTTTTAGCAGAAAGAGAGGGAACAACGTATTTGTACCTATTTTGCATTTGTCTCGCTGACTAACCCAGCCGCAGTCTTCATAAGTAGTTGGGATTCCACTTCTTTCACGGTTGTTGTTTAGTGAAAGAAATGAAAATGAACAGTCCACATTACCACACAAGTGATAACTTGAGGACTGAAATGTGAGTGCTCACATGACAGAGAGGATGGCTGAAGGCTCTATGTGCAAGCTGTGTTCTTCACCAATTGCACTTCTCTAAAGTCACCTCTGGTTGCAACCTTCTCTTTGTACAGTGGAAACAGAGGAAGGAAAACATTCTTTGAGGGGAATTCTGGTGTGGTGAACAGCTTCACCTCGATGTTTGAACAGAATGGAATAGTGGTCTGTCCTGGAGAGAAAAAGGAGGGAAAATACTCTGTTTCTTGTGATGTCCCCTGCAAAATTGAGGACATTCTGTTTTCCCTTTTCTCATATGATTCTTTGGCTTTTAACTGACTTTATGGTTCTTCCTATGAAAACTTTCTCTCTTGCTTTTTCTCTTGCTTTGTTGAAAACCTTTGTTGCTTTTCTCTGTGACCTTTTTCCATCCTCTCTGAATTTCAAACACATAAGCAGTAACCTAGACATTGGATGTCTGCATCACTGCATGTCTGGAATTGTAACAGTCATATGAAGATAGTGAATGAGCTTGCATTTACTAGCCATGGTACAACAGGAGTATAGTGATGTCAAATTGGAGCTAAGAGCACTCTCCTCTTCGTTAATTGTGTAATTATAATTATTAACAAGTGCTGACTCATCCTGTACATTGCAAAACAACAATTTTCTGTTTGATAAAGAGCAGCTTGGAAGAATAAGCTTTCATTATGGAAAAAGAAATCATGTGGTTGTACTGATACTCTAAGTTACCAAAATACCTCCATCAAGAACCAGTGTAAATGAAGCATTGCCAATGAACATAAGCAATGAACATACATTGATCTCTGCCTAAAAATGCTGAATAAAAATCTTGCATTTAAGAAATAAAGTCACATTAACATTTAGATGAAAAGTCAATTGCATATGTTCTTCTCAGTTACAATGTGTCAAATCTGAGATCCTGGCAGTAGAAATACCGTACATCTTATTTTACTCTTGCCTCCTTTAGTCAGGCTAGAAACAGGTACGCTTTACCTTGAACACTTACTTCATGAGTCATCTTACTGCCTTTGTGATATGCCTTAGTATGCAAAATAACCAACAGTCCAGTCCGTACGTATGTGAATCAAAATTATTTTTAAATCTCATCAAAAGAAAGTTATTAGTTCAGTATTAGCGAGCAACAAAGTTAGATTCTCTCTCTATTCACTGAAATACAGGGTTCTTTACAAAGTTTGTGTAGGATCAGTTTCACAGGGTCTCATGTAAATTCTATGCTTGCAAGTGCACAAATGCTATGAGGAATGTGAAGTCTTCATTATACATGACAGAGAGAGATAGCTGAGGTAGCTGCATATATCAGAAGAGTCTATAGCCATGTATTGCCTGCTCTTCTCAAGGTCATTAGACCTGAACAGGAGTAATTACCCCAGGCATAGAACTGGGTTAATGGTTACACTTCTTCTGGTACCTTCATAAATAGAACTGCACACTCTACAGAAATACATGTTGTGAACTAAAGAGAATGCATTGTTCTGAGTAACACCTGCGGATCATCATGCACACTTCAGGTTATCATCTCTTCTGGCCTACTTGTCTCTCTTTCTGACTCTGTCAAGGGCTTTTCAGATGCCTTCTCATTCCTCACTGGTTCAGGGTTCTGGTTTTTGTGTTAGCCAGAATTAGTCTCTCTGCTGTGCCTAGGAGAAAATGGGAAATTCTTGCTCAGTTTCAAGATGGAGTGTGGTGAAAGCAAGAAGAGTTTTTTTGCAGAGTTCTTGTTGATCTGTTTTCCAGAGAAATAGGAACTGAGTGTAAAGATGTCACAGGTAAAATGGGCAAAATGAAAATGAACTGGTATAAGAGCTTTACAAGAGCAAGACCATAATACCAACAAATGATGAGGAAAAACAGGTAGAGTTTGGAGTTTTTTTAATATTCAGTTTGCTTTTAAAAAAATATTTTGTCAAATGCCATATCAAAGTAAGGGGAGAGTACATATCAAAATAGTCTGTAAATTTTCAAAATTTTCAATATGTTTCATGTCAGTATTTTATCTTTTATTTTCAGTCTAACAACTGCTAAAATTATGGCTAAACATGTAAAATACATTACAAAAAAAAAAAAAGATTTGGCCTATTCTTGCCTGAATTAGACTGCATTTCCCTGAAAGTCCTCAGAACTGGCCTTGCAGCTCTTGTTTGATTTGCTTCATACTACTCAGTTATTGAATAGGTTACTATACGTAACTTATTCCGATGTTAAGTTTAGCTTACCTTTTTGTAATACACATAAAGACTTGAAGAAGCCAGGTATTACTTGGAAGCATGTATGTATCTCTATCATATTCTTCAAGGTGCTGATCAACTTTGGAGGCCATACCAGGTCTGAGTGCAAGCCTCATCAAAATGTTCTATAGCATTGACAATAGCACGTACCTTGCACACTATTGCTACCATACTAATTTTATTCTCTTTAAAGAAATTGTGGACATTTCATTTTAAACTTTAGGAGCGTCTTCTACTTTCTTTACTGCCTGCTCACATTGCCATGGAAATGAAAGCAGAGATCATTCAGAGGTTACAAGGTCCGAAGGCAGGTCAGCTGGAAAACACCAACAACTTCCACAATTTGTACGTCAAAAGGCACACCAATGTAAGGTATTGTACTGTAATAAAATGTATCAAAAACATTCAGAAAAAAAAAAAACAACTTGAAAAGGAAGTAATTCTTTTAATATGATTTTCAACAGCTTAGTGTTTATTATTTGTTAATCTGATGAAACGCTGACAATTCCGTGTTCCAGAAGAGCCACAAAGGTGATAATACAGTGGAGTGGTATAGATAAAGCCACACATTAACAGTCTCTTTTCATAATGGAGGAGGCTGAGGGGAGACCTCACTGCAGTTACAACTTCCCTGTGAAGGGCAGAGCACTGATCTCTTCTCTGTGGTGACCAGTAACAGGACCCGAGGGAGTGGCCTGAAGTTGCGTCAGGGGAGGTTTAGGTTGCATATTAGAAAAAAGCTTGTCACTCAGAGGGTCACTGAGCACTGGAACCCGCTCCCCAGGGCAGTGGTCACAGCACCAAGCCTGACAGTTCAAGAAGTATTTGGACAATGCTCTCAGGCACATTGTGTGACTCTCTGGGCTGGTCCTGTGCAGGGCCAGGAGTTGGACTCGATGATCCTTGTGAGTCGCATCCAGCTCAGCATATCCTGTGATCCTATGATTTTTCAAGTTAAAGTACTAAATCTTGCTTTCATGTATACTAGTCAAAATTGTAATTTGTGTCAGTTGTATTATTCTGATTTTGTAAGATTTTAAGTAGAACAATCAGGCTTTATATTGTGCAAATAGAGGCAGCTGGATGACATATGTATTTTACACAGTACCTGGGATAAAAATATTCTGCTGGAGGATCCAGTATTTATTAATTGTAAATTTCTAGTAGTTAGAAAAATAACTCATCATTTATTTCAATCATTCTTTCTTCATTGCAAGTTTTTTTGCCTGTTTTTTGATTGAAAAATTTAGTTTGAGTTACACTTAGAAATTTTAATACACTAACAAATATAGACTATCTCTAAATATCTATATTTATAGGTAATACCTGTAAAGTTAAATATAAGTATATATTACCTGTAAACACAGCATCTGTAAAGGTAAATGTAGATTTACCTATAAATACACTTATTGCTGTACATTTACCAGGGGCTGTTTTGGGTATGGGCATACCTATGTGAAGTCTGTGAAGTCCAGAATGCTTACTCTCAGGTTTTGCAGTTGATTGACAAATCTGAGTCTTACAGAAGGAAACTGTGACTAAGATTCTGTTCTTTTCTATTTCTATCTAGCATCTTGTATGCTGATATTGTGGGATTCACTCGCCTGGCCAGTGACTGTTCACCAGGGGAATTGGTTCACATGTTGAATGAGCTGTTTGGCAAGTTTGATCAGATTGCAAAGGTGGGTTTCTATGGGCTACTACTGTTAATTTAAATAAATAGGTCATCTTTAAAATATTTTTTTCTTCTTGGGTACTTCAGGCAGTATTTCTGAGACTTTGGCAGGAAGATGGAATTTGAAATGTGAAAAAAAAAATCTGGGTCTGGAATGAGGTTCTGCCAATGTGACAGTCTGTGAAACCCGAGATAGCTCTCTCTAATAGGACCAATAGAGACAGCCTATGGAGCCCAATAAAGCTTAATGGCAGATGAACAGTTCTTTAAATAGATTTTTTTACAATAACAAGGATTAAGAAGCTGAAGATAGAAGAGTGTTAGTAAGTTTTCTGATCTCTGGAAAAGCACTTAAGAGACTGGAGGAGAAGAGAGACAACATTGATCAAAGCAACTTTACTTACTGACCACAGCCTCTTGGTGGCTCAAGAAAAAAATAAAATGCAATTAGAAGATTTTTTTCCTGTTTATTTAGGTGCCAATTTTATAAAAATTACATCAAACTTTAGATGTAAATGTGAAATCAGAAACAGCAGAATGTATAAAAAATTCCCATGTTTTCTATTAGTTCGAAAACTATTGTCCAGTATTGGTTTAAAAAAATAAAAATCTTTACATTGAAATATATTGAATTATAGAAATATTATGATTGCTATTACATATATATGTTCTGCAGTTAACTTACTTCCTGATTTTGCTCCTTGAGGACCATAACAGATGGAGTGATCATCCCGACGAAACCCTAACAGCAGTTCTGTTTTAGCAAGCCAAATCCTTCCCTACTGAAACAAGATCTAGTAGAATTAATTTGCTAATATCACTTAAGGCTTTGTAACAGTTACCCTACATTTATGTATTTCAAGTTGAAAGTGACCATGTCACCTTGCTTTTTCTTCCAGGAAAATGAATGTATGAGAATTAAAATCTTGGGTGACTGCTATTACTGTGTTTCTGGACTACCTATATCTCTTCAAAACCATGCCAAGAATTGTGTGAAAATGGGACTGGACATGTGTGAAGCCATTAAGTAAGTGCCAAACTTATTGTTAAATAAAATCTCTATTCTATCTGTATCTGTGCTGCTGGTTGAAACATTCAGACCTGCGATAGTTGTTGTGTTTCAGTGCAAGGTCCAGCGTGGTTATTCTTGGTCTCCACCTCAGCAAAGAAATGTTTAGTGTTGGGTTGTGCGAGGCCATGTCGTCACTACACCATAAAGGTCATTAATGGCTGGAACATTGCTCATATGAGGAAAGCTGAGAGAGCTGTGACTGTTCATCCTGGAGGAGAGAAAGTTGAGGGGGAAAATCTCATCAATATATTTAAGTACCTGAAGTGAGAGCATCAAGAAGATGGAGCCAGGCTTTTCAGTGGTGCCCAGTAACAGGCCTAGGGGCAATGGGCACAAACTGAAACACAGGAGGTTTCCTTTGAACTTCAAGAAACACTTTTTTCATTTTGAGGGTAGCTGAGCACTGGTATGGGTTGCCCAGAGAGGTTGTGGAGTTTCCAGCCTTGGAGATGCTCAAAATCCACCTGGTATAGCCCTAAGCAACCTGCTTTACCTGGCTGCATTTTGAGCAGGAGGATGGACTCTAGGAGGATTAAAACTCTAGGTGTCCATTCTGACCTCAATTATTCTGTGATTCTGTGATTCTGAGATGATAAATATCCCAATAGGCATCACTTAGAACTTGGAAGCTTTGCTTTTTGCAGAGTCATGATGCTGCCACACATCTGTGAGTCAAACAGCTCTGTGAGAAGCCATAGCTCCTGGCTCTTGCTGAGTTTGAAGTTTGGTAGTGGTCAGGAGTAGTTGCCTGTCCACAATTAAGATGCCCCAAGCCCTGAGCCTGTGAACTGATACTGAGCATGCCCATCAAAGACATTTCTAATGGCTTAGAGATTTCTGAGCTGAGAGGCCAATTTTCTGTGTTGTTAGATAAGCAATTAAATATGCCTGTCTTACTGAACCCCAGGTTTAGCTTTAGTTTCACCTTTTCTGTAAAGGTGAGGACTTCCTGAAATGTGTTTTTTTCAGTTAACACAGTGAGGTTTTATTGAGAATTCTGTGCTTATCAACAGTACTTTGAATTTCTGTATTAGTCTGTATGTCCGTTATTTTTTTCCCATAAAAATTGTGCTTGAACAAAGTATTTGCAAATCCTAGTATGATTGCATTTGAAATAGCAGTTGTAACTTATTTTAAGTAACTCAGGTAATAACAGGAGGCTTGATATGCTTGTGAAAGAGGGAAAAGAAATATAGTTGTATCTGATGGATTAACGCTTGTAAAAGACAGCTGAGGATACAAGCTACAGGCACACTTGGAGAATCCTCTAGCTTATTACTGAGGAGTAGGTTGGGGATGGATTATAGGCAATGGATTAAAGTTCTGGTGATGATGGAAATGCAAAGAAGTCTTTCAAAAGGGCAGCTTTACTGCCCCTCAGCTCTACACCTGACTGCTATCAGAACTCTCAATTAAGAGTTGAAATAACTCTTGTAAGCTGCCTGCCCTGGCTGAGTTCTGCCACCAAAGCTGGACATGTTTCACTATGGAGGTACTTAAACCTAACTTGGATGTCTGCACATCATGCTGAAGGATCTTAAGTATTGTAGTTTCTTTGTGAAGCAAGAGTCTTATTCTGTTAGCTTATTTGGAAAACATTTTGTGAGGAAAGAACAATTAAAAAGCCTTTCATGTGTTTTTTCTTTTTTTCTTTCTTTTTAACCAAGTCAGTAAATGTCTGCAATTCATACGTGAAGTTCTTTCTAACTTTTGGGGATTAAACTACTGCAAATGCTTACTTATAGCAGTTATCATTAATGGCACAAGTATCTCTCTGTAGAAAAACTATGTTTCCTTTGACTAAAATTACAGTATGTCTAGGTGAGCTACACTTTGCCAAGATATGTAACGTGGAGTTCTGGATATTTGGGAGTCACCTGTGTGATTTGTTTTTTCTAACCAATTGGACTTGGATTTGAAAACTTCTATGCTCCTTTTCAAGTTTTGATGTTTTGGCCCAGATCACATTTACCACTGTCCAGGTAGCAAAGTAAGAAATTGGTCATCCTTGTGTGGTATATGTGTGTGTGTGCACTTCATCATGAAATGGGTAGATATGTTGAACAGTATTAATCTCAATGATTAATGAAATAGCCATACAAAATTTATTCCTCTAATTCTTTAATACTACCTTCATATGTGTGTGATTGTAGTCACAAGAGGGTTTTGGCTTTCAGTTGCCTGGTTTTGTTGTTCAGTCTAGAGGGTAAATAATGTATGGATAGGTTGAGCAACAAAAAATTTATTATTTTCCTTTACCTGTGTTCACAGAAAAGGTGTAGTAGTTGTGGAAACCAGGATTTTGGTCTCCTTGCTTTAGGGATCTCTTGTAAAACTAACTTCAGTACAGAAGACAGGTTGCTGCATTTTCTAAAATGTTTTTTCTTCATCCACATATGGTTGTACCTAACGTAGTGTCCAAAAAAATCCATTTTTTAAATGGTACTTGGAGTACTTCTCCTTATCAGGCATTAAAATCTACAGTCTCCTCAGTTGCTTTTACTGGATGCTTTCACTTTTTCACTTAGACATACTAGATCAATATTATAATTAAAACACTTGCTTCTCTAGCATATTAGGAACTAAAACTACCATCCTTTCAGTAGAACAGTTGGTAAAAGGGTGTCAGTCCTGAAGTTCTGACCTGTCCTGTTGGCTGGCTTAAAAGCACTGGGTTTTTTTCCCCAGCCTTTGAGTGAAAATGAAAGCTTTCTGGTTTAGATTTCAAAAGATCTGTATGTTGTGTGAGAAATATGAATTAAAAGCATGTGCACAGAGTTTCTGATCAGCCTGGTTCTTTGTTGCTTAAGAAAAAAAATCTAGGCGGTTACAGACTGGTGGAAAAACACTGCTAAGCTCAAGCCATAAAGTGCCCTTCATGAAGTACTGAAAGTATAATATCACACATCATAATGCAATGTTTTACTGAGCTCAGAGAGCAATCTGTCAGTCCCTCACACTTCAGAACTTCCCAGTTTTCTTGGAAATAACTTTCTGCTCAAGCTGCTATCAAGTATGTTCATTGTTAATGCTGTATGATCAGGTTCTCCTTGGTAAGAGCAGCCTGACAGACTAGAAGATTATATGTTAGTTGTATAGCATATTCTGATCTGACTTTATTACTTAGTCAGAAACCACAATACTCCTGTAGACAGATGCCTGATTATCACAGCCTGTTTACAGAAGTAAGGAATCTGTTCCCCGTGCTTTCAAATGCTTTTAAAGTATTATTTTGAGTGTTGCAGCCTGCAAGTGAATAAAAATTGCTGATTATTAATCAACTCCATATTTTGTTGTATGATTGCTACATCTTTATATGGAAGCACCTCCTGACATACTTCTGTGCTCTGTAAAATGAGAAGTAATACTTGTTCTGTCAAAAGTGTGTAACTCAATATCTTTGATTCACTCTAAAATATCTTTTTTGTCAGATACGAATTTTTGCTGTATTCAGTCACTGAGGTACAAACTGCCCCTTCAGTGCGTAAGATACTGAAATAGAGGAGTTTGATGTTTAGATTAACAGTTCTGTATAGATTTTACCACCTGAATATGGTTTCAGTTCCAGTTCTTTTGAAGGAAAGAAAGGAGCAATTCTGCCAAATTACCAGGTGATTTGTAGTACAAAGTCTTATTCAGTCTTGTTACCTAATGATGTGTAGCTCCATTTTGAGCAATTCAGCCTCACTGTGCTATGGATTGTTTCCATTTAAACATGGACTGTAGTCCCATTGATTAATTTCTTTGCTGCTCTGCTCTGTGTTGGAACAAATCCAATGTTACTTGTAGTCTGCAGCCTGCTTGCCCAAGAGTGGGATGCTCACCTTATCAAGCCATAAATGCCAGTGCTGCCTGTGATGTTGAGAGCCAGCCACCTTAACTGGGTGCTTTAAGACTAGAGTTTTTCTGTTAGGGCAAAATATGTTTATGTGTGAATGTATGTGTTGTTTTCCTTCAGCCCAAACTGCAATCCTTTGTCTCTCTGGTGACTTCCTAATTCACATGTTTCTCAGCCACATTTCTCAAATACTGTCTTTAATTTGGTATTGTGAAATGAGTTCTATTTCAGAGGAAAGTTAAAGAAACTGTTGGAGGAGATGGATATACGATTTTGAATGCTATATGCAAAGTAAAATAATTTTTTTAGCTGTAATTTCATTCCTATAGATCTGATACAAAAGGAAACTATGCTTTTAAAGCTGGCAGTTTGCAGGGGACTAAATACTCAAGGCTCACTGAATCTGGTATAGTGTGTAAGACAGGACTAAGTGAGTCTTAGAGACCTTAGTCCGTATTAGAGATGAATAAAGCTCAGGTAAGGAGAGTAGGTGCTTTTCTAAGGACTCTTGCTTGTATGGAGTAAAGTTGCTGGAACTACCTGCAAGATAACCATGCCTCTGGAAAACATAGAATCCTTACAAACTCAAATTTCAGCTTGCAATAGGAAATACACAGTCTTGATTTTGACTGCCCAGCCAGGATGGGCACGGAGACTGCGGTGTGCTGAAGGAAACCAGAGAGACTGGGGGAGCAGAAAATGAAATAAAAGTGGGAAGTTTCAGATACAATTGTGTAGTTGTGTAATTGTTAAGTGTCCTGGGGTGTGATAGACCACCTTTTCAAATGCATTCAGTGTCTGCATCATCATAGCAATTGTTCAAGGAGCATAAGAGAGAAGAAGTGGTAAACCCTAATTTGGTCCAGAGTTACTATTTAAAGTCTTCTATGGTTTCTTTAATTTGTGAGACAGAAGAAAAGATTCAGTTTTGGTAGATATTCTACTTGTTTCCCTCCTGAACTCCTGAGAACTTATAAAGCAGACTTTGTTCAGCTTGCTCTGCAGAATACAGCAGGGCACCCTTTTGACAATCACTCTTTGAGGATAAATGTTCCTCTTCCATTTTCCCCAGTTTTGTAACAGACTTTTTTTCTGAAGTGCTAAGCTTGTGTCATATTCCTTGTGCAGAGCAAAGTGGTGTTCGTCATTTGCCAGCTGCTTACAAAGATCATTTACAGGCAGTTCATTTTCAAGTGTGTCAGCTACACAAGAGCAGTGTAAAATGGCAAAGTGAAAAGAGATACTAATAAACACTTGATAGAGACTGGAGGAATTAAAATACTTGCAGTCATGCTCCTGTTGCTTTAATTTTCCAGAAAAAGAACACTTGAGAACTACTGCTTAAATGTAGGCTTTACCATATGAAATTAAGCCTATTAAGTTCTATGGGCTAGCTCAGTTCTGTAATTCAGAAGGTACAGAGCTGATAATTCTAATCACCGAGACTGAAGATGTTGCTAGAACTATGAACCTGACTCATATATGAACCATTTGTTTCTGTACTCTGTAGTTGATTCTTCCATTAACAGTAACAGTAGTTCCAGATCTCCAGAAGCTTCCTGTAGAACAGAAACAGTCCTTTGGTTTTACCGTGAGACCAGGCATTTCCACTACTTGGCTCAGCTCTTCCAAAAAATTTCAGATGAGTATAAAAGAATAAACTTAAGACATGGAGTTGAGAATTAATATTTCTGCAAATTGTGGCAAATACAGGTAGTAGGAAAGGTAATACATAATCCTAGCAGAAAAAGAATGGAGGCAGTGCTATAAAGAAGTAAATGTTACTGCTGTTGTTATTGCTAATTTCACAGAATCATAAAATTGTTTTGATCAGAATGGACCTTAGAGATCACATAGTTTCAACCACTCTGCCACAGGCTGGGGCACCTCGTGCTGGAGCAGATTACTCAAAGCACCATCCAACCTGCTCTGGCGCACTTCCAGGGATGTGTCATCAGCATAGTTTTGACCGGTAAATTAAAAGCAAAAAAAGGGGCTATTATGTATATGAACAGAAGTTTTCTTCTCAACTGCAGGAAAGTGAGAGATGCAACTGGAGTTGATATCAATATGCGTGTGGGAGTGCACTCTGGGAATGTGCTGTGCGGCGTTATTGGGCTGCAGAAGTGGCAGTACGATGTGTGGTCGCATGATGTTACTCTGGCCAATCACATGGAAGCTGGAGGAGTCCCAGGGTAAGAGGCTTCCCTGATAACCTCTGGACATGCAGATTTTTCAGTCACAGAGAAATGCATAGGTAGCGTGTCTTAAGCCATCAGCTTTCGTGGAGATGCCTGAACTCATTCTTAGTGATATCTTTAGGGGGAAAAAAAATTAAAAAATGGGGCACTCAGTATTTCCTGTGATTTTAAGGGGTATTTTTTTTGTGTATGGAAACTTAGATTTTTACACATTAGAACTTATAAAATTAGATTAGTGGGACTGTAAATGAAGTGAGGAGCATATAAAAGGTATATCCAAAAGCTAGTAAAATGGTTGATCAGGTTCAAATTATGTTTTGATCGGTATTTGTGATTCTGTCATTCTTTTAAAATATGATTTCAGCCGTGTTCACATCACCTCAGTCACCTTGGCACATTTGAATGGAGCTTACAAAGTGGAAGATGGGGATGGAGATGTGAGGGACCCATATCTGAAAGAGCATAATGTTAAGACTTACTTTGTAATCAATCCTAAGGTTAGTAGTACTTTTATTTCATGGTCAGTCGCAGTTATTTCTGAGCAGGACCACTAATCTCTTTATTGAATAATTCACTACCATAAGTTATTGATCAGAGCTATTACCGATGCCTATGAATACATAATGTTTGCATTGCAAATGCTTCCCGCTCTTCAGAAATAAGTCTGATATTTCCCAGCAATATCATTAAGATTTGCAGGTTCTTAGCAACGTTCCATTTTTAAGTTCTTAAGCATGCCGATCTGTGGTACTGCTTCTTCAAAAGGTCATCAACACAAAGGCTGGTATCACCTTTTATTCTCTGTCAACCAGGGAGAGAAGCGAAGCCCTCAGCACCACATTCGACCTCGACATACTCTCGATGGAGCCAAAATGAGAGCTTCTGTCCGCATGACCCGTTACCTGGAATCTTGGGGAGCAGCCAAGCCATTTGCACACTTGCACCACAGGGACAGCATGACCACTGAAAACGGCAAGATAAGCACAACAGTAGGGGCCTACTTATGTCATTTCATACATATTAGCAATATTTGAAAGGAGAAGGGTGCTCACTGCTAATTACCTGGTTATTTCTGAGAGGAAAAGGTGCTTGTGTTTGTACAGGGCATAAACCCAGTGAAGTTGCTGGACTCTTTTCCATTGGCATGTGAGCTTTGGATTAGATCTAAAAAGCCATGTGTTCCTGTGAGTGCATGTCTAAATTATGAGGAGTTCAGCATATTTACTGACATACACAGTTTGCCCCTCTGAGGTCAGACCCCCCCAGTCACAGCATGTACAGTGGCTGATCTTCATCTCATGGTAAGATATTTTGGACATAAAGCCAAAATGCAACACCTTTAGGAAGCAAAACTTCCAATGCAGAGTAATTTCTTGAGATTTATTGACTGCTAGCAACATTCTTCACTTGGAACATGGCCAAACCTGGAGCAAAGGCTGTGAAGTTAGAATAATCCCTTGTGCTAGCTGGAGTGGACTTCATTCAGTGCTCCAGGAGCCAAATCCATACTCACTGTTACATCTAACATCTGAAGTTGCACCTACCACTCATTAGCTATTGTTGATGGCCTGAGTTTTAGAGTACTATAGTGCAATGTTGCATCTCTTACACCAAACAGATTTCTTTTTAATTTTGCTAACACTGCTGTCAGTATGAGCTACAGCTCGTACAATGCATTGTCTTTTACTTTTAAAAAGTGAAAGCATAAAGGTAAATTTTAATAACTTTCAACGTTGGCATTCAGTTTTGTTCCTGTTACATATGAGATCATAGGATTGAGCAGCATATTCTTGTTCAGTACATACAGTGCATTGGAATGTGGACTGTGCCATGTTCATTACAGAAAGTACCCAGCCATCACTACTATTAATCACAAAATCAATGGGGCCGTGGTGCCTGCTGTTGCTTATTAATAAAAAATAATGATCACCACTGGTAGTATTGGGCTACTCAGGTCTGTTTTTTTCAGAAACACTTAAGATTTGTTTCTGCTGATGCTGTCAAGGGTTTGGGCTACATCCAAACAGCAGTGACATTGAAGTCTTTCTGGTAAAGCAAAACATTCTTGGATTCAGACTGCTGTATTAGTTGTTTAGTGTTTGTAGTGATGGATCAGTTTTTCCCCAGGTCACTTCATCTTTTACTCTTGTCTGGATTTTTCCTGTAGACACTTTTAATCTAATGCTAAAAGTATTTGTATTGGAAACTTTTCTCCTTACTTGACCCTGTTTTCAACAGTGTTTTTAAACCATCTCAATATTGTCAAAGTCTATTGTAATTAATACCGGTTTTTTGTTTCATTGATTTTTAGGATGTTCCCATGGGGCAATATCATTTTCAACGTTGCAGAGAGAGGTAAATTAATCTTAAAAAATAGCTGATTCATATAAAGTCCATATAAATATATATACATTCATATGCTTTCAAATATTGAGGATCATTTCTGACTCAAACTACTTTTTCAGCTGATACCTCTTGCAGAGGGAAGGGCTATGGAAACAGATGTGGCAGGCATATTACTTATGAATTGCAAATACACTTCCTACTAACAAAGAACACTATTCTGAACTGGTATGTTGGTGGGCTACTATTCATTTCTCCTAACAAACCAGTTACTCTATTAGTGGTAAGAAAATTATATGCAGGAAAACTGGGAGAAAACACAGAGGAGTAAGAAAAAGGAAGATGGAAAGGTCTGTTAATATTTTTTATTGTAACTGCTAATAATATGTACTAAAAGACATGTTTATATATTTGTTTAATTGCTTTGTATTTGTTTATTGTTTCAGTCTATTGTATGTTTGCAGTAATACACATTCAAAAGGTATTTTGTGGGCTTCCTATAGTGCTCATGCTACACAAAATGTTTGCAAGATCACAATAGCTCAGAAGTTATCATGCTCCTGGTTAGTACTTTAATTACTAGGGCAAGATGGTGATACCATAAATACCATGAAGTCATTTGAAAGAACCTTTTAAGAATTTGTATTTTTATTGTCTCTGGTTACTGTGGAGCTATGCAATTACCTTAAATATTGCTAAATTCCAGAAGATGAACAAGTTTTGACTGAACATGCATGATATTAATAAAAATAGTCTAATTTTAAAACTGCACATTTACACTTGGACATTATGTCCAAAGGACTTCTGTCAGCCCGTGAAAGATCACGGGACTGTGGCATTTAGAAATACTGCAGTTCTTGAAGACACTGAAGTATTCTTGCTTCTGTGTTTCTAAACTCCACTGTAAAATAGGTACAAATGTGTCGTGATACCATATTATGGAAGGAGTTTCTATAAACCATTACTGGCATCTAATGTCCTTAGTGAGACAGACATGTAACTAGGATTCTAGATAAGCTGGTTAGTCATTCCCACACGAGGCAGCTGAAATGATCAAAAGCACTTTGAAAATCAGTATTTTATTAGAATATGAAAATGGAGGGCTTGAAGCCTGACTGTAGGCTTCTGTTTGTGGCAGTATTAGTTCTTATGTAATTACACAATAATCTTATGTTGTTAAGGATCTGCAGGAGGATTAAGTGTGATTATACAAGGTCTATGTATTTCTCCTAGATTGTTTTATATGTGAAAAATGAGTTGTCAGCACTTTGTTATCTAAATTCAATGGTATTGAATAGGCAAGAAATCAATTGTGTTTTTTAAGTACACTAATATAATTACTGTATTAATTTGAATCCTGCAACAGGTTATCAGTTTTAGGGAAATAACCCAAAAACTTAATGTTGCAGAAAACCCATGTTACCTTTCACAGGGTTCAATTTGCAGGTTAAGAACATTTTGATAAGCAAAGAATCAAATTTCAGATCTGGTTTTTGACTTCTTACAAAACATTGGTTTTAAGTTAATGGATTTAAGTTTTCAAATACAGAGACATAATCTGTCAATATTTGAAATATTTAATTTTTAAGAAGAGCACAACTACTGAAAGGATTGATGAGTTTTGCAGTGACTTATGTTAGCAAAGACAAACCTGTTCTGATGCTCCTTTGCTGGGCCTGTGTTGAGTCCACTGAAAATAAAAGATGCTTTTTTTATTGCAGGTGAGTTACAAGGTTATAAATAGAGGCACATGATGTATGTTTGAAACTAATTTAAGATGGTGCTCAGTTTTCTTACTAAAAAAATTAAAGTATTTCCAAGAAAAGAAGAATTAACAGGGTTTTGGTAGAGAATACCTATTATGCCTGAGTGCACAATGACATTGTGCTCCTTATAAAATTCTGTCAAGGTTTTTTAAAAATAACTTCAAGAAACAGGAATGTTTTATGAATTTGACAATATTCTCATTCTTTTTCATGAATTCATAATACTGTGGAAGACTTTCCTTCAACAAAGTTTCTTGAATTCTCTTGGTTTTATTTCTTTTTAATGAAAAATTCTCTTAGGTTTGTATTTTCAGGGCTCCCTAATAGCTAAAGTCTGGATTTATGAGTGTGTGTGTATCAGACTGTAGCTTATGCTGTTTCTTTTGAGAGCTTGTAGTGAGGCTCGGTATGCCTGATATCTATAGCTCCTATTGCAGTATAAATGTTAAAAAATTGTTATTGTCTTCACAAATATATACTAGCTGTTGTTTAATGTTTATTAGCAATGTAATGATTTTCCAAGGTAACTTTCCACATTTCTCATTTCAGAACAAAATCACAGAAAAGAAGGTTTGAGGAGGAACTGAATGAGAGGATGATCCAGGCCATTGATGGAATCAATGCTCAGAAGTATGTTTTTATTCTCTCTTGTCTCCATACTTTCCAACTTTCACATAAATCTGTGAGAGGGTAGTGTTGACTATTGTTTGCTCCCACATGCACACCAAATCTGAAAACAGTAAAGGTGTCACTTTTTACTGGCATAGGAAGCTCTGCACATTGTGAAGAAAGGCTGTACAGTAACATTTTCTACTATATAAGACACTGCCTGTGAATTGTGGTGTGACAAAGGTTTTGAGTTGTCTTGATCTTCATGGCAAGGGGGTTTTTGGTAGCTGTTTTTGGTAGCTGTTTTGTATCTGTAAACTCACAGCCAGGACTACAGAATTATCTTACCTGAGAGCAGAGGAGTAAGACACAAGAAATAAGTGGCTCAGGAATCAGAATGATGTGAAAATTGATGCTTCACAATTGTCACAGACACAATTTCTCAGAATTAGAAACTTTCCCTAAAATTACGGTTTAATACCTCTTTATTTCAACTAGTTGGTTGATTTCTTATAAAAGGCTAATCTTGCTGGCATTAGAGTTGATGGGGGAGGCAACCTGGTACGTATTTTTTCTGTGCCCTAGGAAGAGCTGAAGGCAGTATTGATGTTCTCTGTTTGCTGGTGAATAGATAAGACTGAGAGAGAAATCAATATCAGACCAAAATAAGTGTTCAGGCTTCTTATATTTATGTGATGAAATAAGGAAATTGCACTCCAAAAATGTAGAAAATAATTGCGATGAATTACTTGTTTCCCCCCTACTTCTGTTGCTCAGAATATTAATCAGCTGAGTATTACACCTGTGCTCATATGTCACATTAAATGCTCATATGTCACATTTTTTCATCTTTTAATCCCATTAAATGGTACTTTGCTTTAGGAAAATATTTTTTGGTAATTTTAGAGAAGAGTGTTGATAGTTGTAGATCACAGAAGAATAGACTGAGAGGGTAGGCATGTGATAGGCAAGGCCTTTCTGTAATTTATACTATACTATACTATTAATTCATTATAGTAGACTTGCCTAAAACAGTTTATAAATTTTGGCAGTTTTTATGTGTCTTTAGATACACTGGATAAGTGGATTGTAAAAATGATTGATGTCAAAATAATGCATCTGTATAAATTAATTAAAATACTGGTGTGACCATACTGTATGTTGCTTTACCTCAGAAAATCGTTGTCTTGTCTAATTAGTACATAAAATTCTGAGAAACTGCAGGATAAAAAGGGTTTCTGAAAAAGTTTCAGTGCATTTTGTGAATTACACAGGGAATTGAAGAAAGGTAAGGAATGATCTTATATATCAGAAAGGCTGAATGTCACCTTCCCAAACTATATTGTCTACCTCTCTCGGTATTGATTTGCTGAATTAATCTCTTGAAAGCTATGATTCATTTGAATACCTGAGAAAAAGTTGTCAAAAGTGATGATTCCTCAAACGGTAAGTGAATTCAATAATACTATAGCTATGTGAAAGCTAAGCACTCAATTAAGAACAATTAAATAAAATATTTCCTACATTTAGGACACAGAACTAATCACATTTTTATTTTCTTTATAATTGTGCATATTTTTCTACCTCAGCTTTTGGCTGTAAAACAAAAATAACATTTTCAGCTACAGTAATTGAGTGGTTGTGAAACTAACTCTTTCGGTTTTGTGAATCAAGAAGCAAACTTTTAAGAAAATCCATAAGAAAACTGGTATTTCTAAATGTTTTTAAGTGTAAAGTTTGGATTGCATAGCAAATAGGTCTGTGACTGAACACAGAAAATGAACATTATTACACTTAAACTACGGTATTAAAAGTACCATGCTGTTGATCATTTTAGTTAGACAAATGTATGAAAGTAATTCAAAAGCAAACATTCAGTTTACAGAGTCATGTTTCTTCTACTCTGAGCTGTCAGCATGGTCTGCTTTTTTCATTCATATAATGGTTCTTTGCCATGTATCATTCTGTGAAAAAACTAACTAGTTGCAAGAAACTGGTGATAAAATGGAGGTCTTTGGAAATTACATGCCCAAGTGCTTTACAGCCAGTAACTGGAAGATAAGGGAATGTGGAGTCTGGATCTTCTTAGTCCAAGATAAATCTGTAGTCCGAATGAATCACTGTCTTTACATAGTGTCAAATAGTGTGGTATGCATTGAAATGGTACCTCAGGTTCTCTCTGGGCAGCTTGTGCAGGACATGTGATGGATGGATAGATAAATATGTACCTACAGAGGGGGCTAAACTAAAGCTTACCAATTGGTTTTTGGGAAGCAGTTACCGTGTTAAAGAGACTCATGCTCTTTGCCCTCTTTTTTCTTGAAATCACGGTGGCTGCTGTGATCCGTGCATAATTCCTTGCTGTACTCTGTAAATCAGGACAGGCCCTATGAAACCACACACCTCTGTGGGTACAGCCAGAGTTCAACTGTCAATCTGAGTTGTTCCTGGAATTACAAAAGAATTTGAGTCAAAATTTGCTACCTAGCCTCCCAGGAGGTGTTTCCCCAAGCACTTGCAAATACTTTGGTAACTTTTAGGCTCATCAGGGAGTGAGGCTGGAGGCAGAATTTTTCAGCCTTTACCTCTGTGCCAAAGGAGAGGCTTTGTGCTCTCTCTTCTGTACTGAATCTTCACTTCCATTTGTATATGTCGTACTATTTACCTCATCTCAGACCTCTCACAGTGAGCTTTAGAGAAAAACTAAAATCTTCTGAAAATACGAGTTTGAGCCTGACTTCACATGCAATCAATTGTGTACAAACCAAATTAGGCCTTTGGGAGCAGATCTGCAGACAGAACTTTTTAGCCGTGTGGTAATGGTAGTCAAATCAATCGTCCTGTCAAATACCACAGGAAAAAAAGGGAAATGAGTTAAATGTGTGGAAAAGAGGGTTACATTAAGTTTGATTTTTTGTGACTAAATGGAAAAAGACTTGCATGTAACTTTCACAGTTTACCAAAAATGTTCCACAAGCTGAATGTTTTTTTCCAGTAGGTTACAGCTGAACCAAAACAAAGTCATGCCATATGTACAGCAGCCTACCAGATGTGTTTCTTCTCAGAATCCTAGCTGTGTTCATATATAAATGTGAGCCTTTGTGGGGCAAATTGGGAAATATATTTTTGAATTAAACATTCCTAGAACTGAGAATGTTTGCAGCCCCGTTTTATAATGAAACAGATTGCACAGGAACAGGGACAGTCTCCCAGGCAAGGAAACAAATATTTTTATTTCACAAATCAAAGCTAGTATCTTACACTGCACTCTGTCCACTCCTGTTCTCCCAGAACCTTAATTTTGAATCTGTTCCACTCTACTTCATTACTGCTACTTATTTGCATTGCAGCCTGTCAGCTGAGACTGAAAGCACTACTTAGAGCCGAATTTAAAGTTATTGCTGGAAAGGTTGCAAAAAATGTCAGACCCTGCTACTATTATTCCAGCTCAAATATTGCATGTCTACAGAATCAGGCTGCTTAATTAATTTCTTTTTCAGATTTGTATAGTGTCCTTGAGGTGCAAGCAGCCTAACCCTCTTGAAATTTAAATATGTTATACCTTTTCAAGTGTCCATTAAAATAAATGTAGACTTTCATATTAGAACATTTCATTTCATAAAGGTTATGTCAAACTTTTCTCAGGATTCACTTAGTTTAAAATAGATTTGTCATTTCATTGCAAGTACTTAACGCTATTTCTCATTTTTAAGCAGGAAATAAGTTTCCATAATCAGTAGAAGGTCAAAAGCTATCTCTATAGTACAGTGCCGTGGTCAAGAGACTGACACAGTTCAAAGACAAAATCACTCCACCTCTTCTAAAAATGTTTTTTTCATTTTCATTTGCAATAGGAGTTCATGAAATGTAATTTACCTACTGCTCTTGCATATTGTAACAGTGTGCTTCCTAAAAAAAACTTGAGAAGGACTGTTTTTATCTCAAGTTCTCTTCTGCCCACTGCATACACTACAGTATTTTGGACATGAGTGGAATAGCACTGTTAGAGTTACATTATATAAAACTCTCCCTTGATTCTGCTTAGGAGTGATTGGCAATAAAAAAAATTGTTCATCTGAGCTTTTGTTTCATGTGTGTGTTACCAATAGAAGTCAAAAAAGAGAGGAGATTTGTAGTCTCCACTTTTACTGTCAGTGAAATTCACCATACACATTGCAATAAACAGGAACTTGACTTATTTCAACTGATTTTCTTGCTTTGTTCCATTTCATTTATGTAGAAGGACAGGACTACTTTATTCTTATCTCATTGATAATGTTCCTTTTCTCTTCTAGGCAATGGCTTAAATCTGAAGACATTCAAAGAATATCACTTCTGTTCTATAATAAGACTCTGGAAAAAGAAGTAAGTTATTTTCAGTAAGTTCAATTGCAAATTCATTGGTCGATTCCTTCTTAGACCTACCCTAAATAAGGCTCGTATCCCTTGCTTTTGTAACACAGAGCCATGTCTACACCACATCTGCAGGGAGAAGCGCTGAAACCTTACAATAATACTTTAGCTAATTTACGGAAGAAATCTTGTGGATGTGATGTCTGCAACTGCTTTGCTGTTTGTAGGGCTCTGCATTTCACTTGAATTTCTTGAAATTTTCATAGTCTCACAGAAGTGGGAGGAGGCTTGATAGTCCAATTTTGTTATAACTGGAGCAAAGAATTCCTAAGTTAGATAATCTACATTCTCAAAAGGCACTTAGCAAACTGCACTGTTTTGGTTTCCTTTTTTTTAATGTCTCAAAGACTCCACCTGTAGTAATGATAGACTTGTAATGATACCAGTTGCTCGTTTGTTTTTTTTCCATATGGACTTGCTGCTCACAGTCGTTCTCAGGAAACAGTACTATAAATGTGTTTTTAAGAAAAAACACATTAAAAATGTGTTTTTAAGCTGTCTTGGATGCAACATACCAAACAATCTTTGGACTAACATGTGTGATAAAACATTCTGGAGATCTGTATGTAGAGCACACTAAGATTTTGATGTGTGTGGTACTAACCAATAAATTCTGAAAGAGGACTTGAGAGAAAACGGTGACGTCCCTGTAGGACCTGAAAGTACAGCATGGTAATAAAGCGAAATAATTGTTTAACCTAAGGAGTGAGTTGCCTGCATTCATTAGGAAATGTCTGGAGAAGTGTGAAACACTGAAAGAAATTTAAAAGCTGATTGAAATTCCATGAGATTTTAACAGCAGCTCAAGGTCCAAAAATGTTGAAGAGGACCATTATAAACATATTTAACAGGTGGAAGAGTAGAACTTAATGTAATTGTATGCATCAAGTAATGTATCTTGAAATCCAGGTAAATATGTGATAAGAATTGCTTTTTATTTGTCATACAGTTCAAAAGTGAAAAAAGCTGTAGGGTTGCCAAAGTCAATTTCTACATGTTCACCTTAAGTTGGGTGCACTGGTTTCATGGGCAGACCTTGGCAGTCAGCACAGAGACACAGCTGTGTGCTTGCAGTGAGAAGGCACAGCTCATGCACTTTCCATTTTCTGAAGTCTGCATTTTGAGCACTTTGTGAAAATAATCTTTGGTATATTTTCTTTTAGTAATTAGATCTTAAACTTTTATCCTTTGGAAAAAAAAAAAATTGGATATGGTAAGTAACTTTAATAGCTACTTAGATCATTTCCCTTTGAGTACTTAATTGATTTCAACCTAGATATATCTATCTCAAATAGCAGAACAGCTCTGATAAATATTTCATTGCTTAATTCTCATGTCTCTAGACAGACTAATTAGAGATAAACAGATTTTTCTCATGACAAAACATATCAAATTGACTCTCTCCTAAGAATATCAAGTGTTTAGTAGTATCAGTGGACATAAGAGGCCTTTTAACACAGACATAAAATATTTTAATTGAAGTAATAATATAGGTCCAGTAAATATCAGTGTGATTGCTAGCAATGCTCTGTAGCACAGTTTACAGTTTGCTACTTCTTGTGCTCACAAATGTCCTGTTTAAATGAATGTTACATTTTTTATAATTGTTTCAGCCCGTTCAGTATTTATCAACACCTGAAAATCAGTATGACAAAGAATCCTGGAGTCTGTTAAGAATGGTTGGCCATTCCTAAAAAATATTTTTTAAAGGTTTCAATTTTTTTGTTGTTTGTTTGTTAATGAAACTTTTTATGATGAATTTGGGATAGTCTGTTCAGTAGAAGGATGAGTTAAAACCTTCTGATATGGCTGTACTTCAAGAAGCAAAAGGATTCAGCACTGTGCCTGATAATCCTTAGCCCTAGGTGAGTGGATGTGAAGTCACTGAAGAACAGGAGATTTCCTGTTGCTAAAGACTGACTATACATATGTGCACCTTTAAGTTGAAGTTTCAGATGGGTGATATTTTAACTGCTTTGACAATTGTGTTTTTAACATTTGATTTTTTTTTTCTTCTAGTATCGAGCAACTACTCTGCCTGCCTTTAAGTATTATGTGACTTGCGCCTGTCTCATATTCTTCTGCATTTTTGTTGTACAGATTCTGGTTTTGCCAAAGTAAGTGATATTTAATGTGTACTCATTCCAATGTATATTTTTTCATTAGTGTTAAAAAAAAATAAAATAAATGTAAGTAAAAACTTTTGGAATTGTCAGATTACAGAGGTCAGTTTGTAGAAATTAAACTGAACAGAGAAGACTGAGGATTTCATCCCATTTTCAAAGTTAGACTTGTTTCTAATTTTAAACACTGTCAGTAGTCTCGTGCCAAACATTAGTATAAATTCTTCATTTATTTTAGATTTCTCTTTACATTTCAAACTGTAATGATGATGACAGGAATTACATTCATATGTGTAAAAAAAGTAATATAAGCTGTAAGTTTGTGTAACTAAAATTATATGTAAAATATGTGACAGTTAGACAATAAAGTGGGACAAAATGGATTGCAGAGTTGGAACTGTGATAAATGAATGGTTTTAACATATCACTGTGATAATACTGCTCTATTAAGCATGAAAACACCATTAATATTCACAAAGTGTACATTTGAACAATTAATTTTAGAATGTTATAATCCATTTCTGGAATAATTATTTTCATCAGAATTTATTTATTATGAGCAGATTTATATTTGTGCATATAAATCAGCTGTCTTTCTGTATTCTAGAGAGGCTGAAAACTGGAAGACAGTTCTAAAGAATGTTTTATTAGACTTCTTAAAATGGAATTTTGCTGTTGATTGTTTGCATAGTGGAAAGTTGATATTTGTTTTATAGGAATTGTATACTCCAACACTGTATACTCCCTGTGATACAGTATTCTTAACTCATACTCCTCTCTCCTGTACAGCACTTTCAGGAGTTTTATTTATAACCACAGTTGATGGGTCTTGTTCTGTAGTATTTACTCACATTTTAATTCAAAGCCAAAAGAACTGTTAGGTCATTATAAATCAACTTTCCATGCTGAAGACTGCTTTTATAACGTGCATAAAGTTTTATGGACTTCTGTTTAGATGTTACAGCAAACAGTTTACCAGGTAATTTCTAAAATGGAGACATAAGCCATCAAGGAACACTCTTCCAAGAGTTCACAGTATCCAGCTCATGGTTCAGTCTGACTTTGGGCACCGCTAATGAAAAATACAAAATTAAGACACATAGCAAGTTTTATTTTACAAGCTCACACCATATTTTGATAAGTATGGGAATTAATTCAGGGAAATTCATGGTTTGTGATATCCCCAAAAGCTAAAGGTGAATCTCACTACTCCCTTCCAGCAGTATGATTTCTGAATGTGTTTTTAGGTTTTAATTTCATTCATGAAAATTAGTCTATCATACATCTATCATACACATAGTAAGATGCTCATTTTGCTCTGTCTTTACTATGTCACTTAAACCAATTGTATAACTCCTTTAAAAATACCAGATTATCAGTGAACTCTAAAGAGCTTTAAGAGAAGTGTCTTCCAACTTGTAAAAATACATGCTGATATTACATGATCTCTTTGTAACATCAGAGCAAAAGACATATTCATTAACAAAGTGTTAAATGTCATACGATCCTTTTATAGGACTGCATATTAAATTGTAAAAGCAGAAGTGTGAAATCAGGTATTACCAACATGAATTGTATGCAGCTTCAAGTAGTCTGTGGATTACTTTAATAGATGCAAAAATGGAAGACAGAAAGTCAAGGTATTATACTGGCACCTGCATCTTTGCTGGAAAACTGGGAGCACTGCAAATTTAAAAAAAAAATTGCAAAATCACCAGTGTATGTAGTCATCACAAATGTAGCATAAATTGAATGTTTTCCAATGCTGGAGATGTTATTTTCAACTAAAATTCTATCTAGCCTTTTTGTTTTCCTCCAAAAATTCTGTAGATTTTTAAATGGTGATCTGATGAAGACAGGGAGATGAACTGCATCTGTCATTGGGTTTTATTGATGCACTTTTCCATTAATCTGGTTTTGCTGTAGTGATTTCTGTGCAGGCATGCCACCTGCTACTTAAAAGTAGGTTTGGAGGTATTTCATGGTGAATAACATCCAGCAAGTTGCAAGTACTATAGTATCTTCAAGATCGTAAGACATTTATTTCAAGGCTGAAATAATTTATTAATGTTTTAATTTTCCTGGGGTCAGTAAACTGATGTGGTGTTTTAATAATAAAATTTACACAAAGTGGAAAATGAAAATTTAATCAAGTAAACAATATCTTGGGGTGAAATGTATAATGAGGAATAGATCTTTATTGTGACATTAATATGAAAACAAATCTTGTTCATTACATTCCCTTGGAACAGGCTGTCAGTGGCTCTCTGGCAGCCATGGTTTATCAAGTGAGAATAGTATCTCTAGTAATTCATGACAACCCTACGTTCTTTATTTAAGTGAACAGTCAACTAACCTAGAATTGGTAGTGTTGGGTTTTTGAAATGCAAACTGGCACATTGACGAAAGTATATTTCTATTGAACAGGAAGTACTTCTTGTGCTACTGAAGCAGAGGATTTGTAGGGGTTACATTTAAGATTCTTCATGAGTCTTCACTCTCTGAGGCTGCTGTGTTCAAGAAAGCGTGTCCTTTTGTCCTGAGTCATGCCAAGCAATCATCTTGTTCTACCCCATGAGGATGGTTGGAAGGCCTTAACATAGTATTTCCCATCAAGCACAGCTGATTTTTTTCATAGAAAAGGTAGTACCTAAAACCTCACCATTACTAGCTATGTTTCTGATTAAAACAAAACCAAAAAACCAAAACCACAGCTCAAGTGGAGTTATAAGACTCAACTGATAGTTGTTTTAACACCGAAACTGCCATACAGTCTCCATACCTATTGACTCCTTCAATGGCTTAGTGAAAACATTAGTCGAATTAAGAAAGAAGTAGCTATTTTTAGATATCAAGGGAGTCTGAATGTAGTATTGCCTTAGATAATTGTCGTTTGCAAGGTCTTCATTATGATTTCTTCACTTCAAGAGAATTTGCAGTCCTATAGTTTAAAACATGGACATTAATTACCTGGCAAGCTAAGGAAATTCTCTACATTCTACTAAGAGACATGTGCCATAAGTCACATATTTTCCTAAAGGTTACAAACTTGTAGAAGGAATATATTCTTTCCTGCGTTTTTCACTATCTTTACTGTCACAAATAAATTTTTATTCTTCAGTTAAAGTGTTGCCAACAAGATTTAAGTATGTATAAATACAATTTTTTTCCAATCCCATGCCACCTGATAAAAATTAATTATTCAAAGCAGATATTTGCTGCTGAAACAATAAAAATATGAGAAGGATAGCTACGACCATAAATTGTTTAGAAATTGAACTACCTGAAACCTGGAAAGTTCTCATACTGTCTCCTCAATGTCCCACTGTGTGTTGTGATCAGAGGTTGTCCTCTCGGGGTTCCTGGTGGGGCAGTGTAACAGAGAGCAGAAATGAGGTCATTCCTTGAAGCACAGAAGAGGCAGGTAAAAAGTTACCTGGCTGATGTGATTTCAGGTGCTCTTCTGACTAGTTTGCCTGATTCTGTATTTGGTGACCTGTGCAAGGTGTTTGATAACTCTACACAACAAAAGCAAGATTAGCTTACTCTAAAGACCTTTATTGGTTTTATAATGTTCCAGTGACAAAAAAAATAAATGCATGTTATGAATTTCCTGTGATTATTCCCTCAAATGAGCCTTGTTTATGGTAGCACCTAATTTTTAGCTTCCCTTAGTAGCATTTTCAGCCCTCTTCTTTCCTTCTAGGAGCAGCATGAAACTGTTTTGTTTTAGCTTAACTAAAACAGAAGTCCTGCTGTTCCCAGAAAAGTATGGGCTGTAGGGAGCAAAAGTATTACTTATTTTTTTCTGTTTTCACCACTCAAGTCTGGATTCTACAATACCACTTTTCCATTGTTGTCCTCAGTCCTTTTCTCTTTGACCTGCTCACCTTGCTGTTTAATTCTTTTTCTTGTGCTTCTTCAATAACATCATTGATTATGTAAAACAGCTACAAAGACCTTTTGTTCTTGTCTGTTGCCTGGGAGATTAAGTACTTTTTGCATAAGCTCTCTTTATGCCATGTTAATTTTATTTCCCTTGCTCTCCAATTTCTCTTGCAAACATCATAATTTCTTCTAAAAACCCAAACTTGACTGATAAGGCTATTCTTGTGTTTAATTACTTTTTAAGGTGTGCAGACTTCTTTCTGTACCCTTCGTATCAGAGAAAGAATAGCAGTAGCTTGAAATATAGGACTGATTCCTTGACTGTTACTGGAAAACATATATGGTTGAAAGTGTTAATGCCTATGTAAAAATTGAACCTGTTAGTTTTGTAACAGGCTTTCTTTCTAGCTTCCTAGTTGGTTTTTTTACCCTTTTATTTCATCTCTTGTGTTTCTTACTAGAACTTAATTCCTAAAAGTCAGAGGCTAGTTTTGCATTTTCTGATGTACAGCATACTGCCTCAGTCTCACTGAGAAATTTTTGGAGAGCGTCTATTCATAAGCAATAATGATTTTCAAATAATTTTTAATAGAAATATTATTTCAAGATTAATGTATGTTGTGAATTGCCAGTTGTTTGTTTTTCATCAGCTCTGCACATCAGCCCAGAATCCAATGATTAATACTTAACATATAAGAAGCTCCTTGAGTGATTGTCAGGGAAGCTCATCAATTATTCTCCAGAATGCTTCTAATGGCATCAAATTGGTTGGTAATGTTAATGCTTTTTCATTCTTTCCTGAAAATAACTTCTATAACACTGTTGTTAAAACAGATCAAAATATTTTCCAATACTTGTATGTCATCTAAGGAAATTGATCCATAGAGTTCTACTCCTAGATTTTTAGTATTATAGTTGTGAAAATGTATACATTTGAATTCAGGTGGGATATCTAAAGAACAGAGATGTATGCTTTTATTAATAATGTATTTTAATTCTGAATCATAAGTTTATGGAGGCACTAATAAAATATATATTATAGTTTTATGGAAATGCAAGGGATATAAAATTTATTTCTAAAATGTCATACCATGTTTCCAGCATATAAGGTTCTATATTATAAGGTATTTGCTGATGTTCAAAGTGTCAAATCTGTGGTTAAAACTGAGGGCAGGTACTCAAGTGAGGGACTTCATGACAGCATCTCATTCCCTTCCTTAAACAATTCAGTTGATCCAGAGCTTCTGGTCTCCTCTTGGCATTCATTAGACATAATTAGGTTCCACTGCAGCTTTCCCTAGGCAGATGTGCTAAGAAGCTCTCATATGGTGCCTGATGGAGCAATTATACTGTACTGTGGTATTCATATAGAGATCCACATTTGCGGAATGGATGAATGCACAGATTGTTACTGTATCCCCGTTTCTGTTTACGGAATATCCAGGGATGCTATTTTGTAGACCTTCTGTTTGTAACTCAGGAGAAAAGGATGAACTAGAACACTAAGGATGATTTCAAGGAGTATAGATTACTCTTTTTTTCCCCTCCCCCCATTTAAAGTCTGTTGTTGGTTCTTCTTTCCTTCATAGTGTTTACTTTTCCTTCCTATCCTGTCGTCCAATACTTCAGAATCAAACTGGCCTGCCAGTCAAATCTGACCATTCAAGACATAGCAGTCACTATATTAGGGCCCTTGCTGTCTGAGACATTGCAGCATCACAGATACCACAGATTGTAGCTGTGGGACACTGAAAACCAGGCATCACTGTCCCATGCTATTTTCTGCTTTTTAGAGGGGAATGTATACACTACCAGCAAGTTTATTTTGTATATATATTACACTCTTAAATTATTATAAAATTAACAATGTAAAACTTTAATACAGGCTTCCTAAAGTCAAAACAAAGCAAAACATTGCTGCTGTTAATATACTCTGTCATTTAAATTATATGTGCAGAAATTATCTTCTCATGGTAATAGCTTTGCAAAGTCAGAGGTAATACCAATTGAAATACTCCTGAATTGAGCAAATGGCCGGGGGAAATGCCTGTCATTCTGGTAAGGATTGGAATTATTTTTCTGTGGTGTTGATGTTTTAGAGTTGCAACTTGCACATAATGATTTTTCATATCATCAGTATTATAGACAAAGAAAGGTTATGTTAGGAATGTGCAACAGAAAAATTAATATATGTTTTCCTTTTCTTCTAGAACGTCTATTCTTGGAATTTCATTTGGAGCTGCATTTCTCTTCCTTTCCTTCATTTTGTTTATCTGCTTTGCTGGACAGCTTTTGGTAGGTATTCAAGGAAATTTAATCCATTAGTTGATGGTTTCTTTGCAATAACATGTTCTGACTTTGCCAAGTCGCTCTGTTTTTGCAGAGTACCACTTAAAGGAGAAAGGCTTGCATGCTCAGGCTTCTGCAGGCTTTGTTTTGTCCATGTTAATTTTTTCTAAAATGTCCTCATTTATCTGAAAACCAGAAAATGCCAGTGCAGCAGTTGTCTATATCTGCATTGATTATCTCTTTCCCCTATGAAGCTGGATCCTCTGAGAGGTTTTCATTATTGTTTGATTGATTGCCTTTTCAAAATATTTTGCTATTTTGCTTACAAGAGGTGACTCATGAGCGGTTTAATGTGGGGGACTGTGTATTTGTGTAAGTATTGTGTAAGACCATTTTCTGAGTTTAGAGGATATTTCACCATAACAATTTAGTTTGAGATATAAAAATGTTATAGTAAATTTCCAATTTTGCCACTGAGTGCTCCAGGTGTTATTGTAATACCTATTAGTGCACGAAATATTATGCTGAATTTGAGAATTTAACTTAATTCAAGGTTTGAGCAAACTTTTCAGCATTCCACAATGGAATTTCCAAGTATTATCGTTCTCCTTTCAGTTATTCTCAAATAGGTCCAACATATAGCTTCATCTGGAACAAGGAGTTTCAGGATTTGTAAGGAAGTGAATGCAACCTGAATTTGGCATGTAATCTGAAATAAAAATATCTGTATACTTGTCACTTAATCCATACTTCTCCTTCTCTATGTTTTCACAAGCTCCCATAGAGAAAACTGAAATATCTTTTATAAAAAAGCGAAATATGCACATGGGAAAGACAATTGCTTCACTATTCAGTAAAACCATAAGAAAAGGTAGTTAAAGAAAGAAACAAAGGAAGTAGGATTTTGTAATTTCTCCCTCTTCTTATTGACTTAATAATAAAATGGTGATGTCAGTGTATTTAATTCAAATTTAATTTAAAAAGAGTCCTTCAAGGAACAGGCAGCCTATTTCCTGTAGGTAAAAAAGGTGTTAATGAAATGCTATCAAGAAGTTCTGGGGTATACACTCTCCTGAGGCTTTTATTTGCAGTGTTGCTTAGGAGGAACATAGACATATTTTTGTGTATTTAAAGAGATGGCTAAGCAAATATCCCAAATCAGAGTTGAGGGTCTGTACCACTTGAATAACATCTAACACCTACTTCCAATTCCCTTTTTCTTATTGCATACAAGTACTGTAAATAGTTCCCAGAAATGGAGACCTATTGACGTGTTCTAACCTAAATAACTTGAAGATGAGTTATTTGTATGTATGTCTTTATGAGTTCAGCTGTTCTAGTACGGAAGCTATGCTGCTAAGAAACCTTTAGGCAAGTTATGGCCATAGTGGATGCTATGTTGCCTTTCCTTAATGAGCATGGATGTAGTTCTGTAAGGTAGTGGATGAGAGGCAGCTAACAAAAAGAGGCAGTAGGTTTTTCTTTTCCTTGTTGTTTCCCTAGGATTTCTTCCTTCATGTCAAAATCCAAGGATTATTTTGCAGTTTTAACCACAGTGACAGCCGGTTATATTTCCATAGCATATCCATTACAGTATCTGATCCATAACTGTGTTTTCTTTCTAGAAGAAAAAGTCTAAATTTTCAAAGCATATGAGTATCAATATGTGAGTTTTCACACTACAGTGTCAATGTTAACAGAAATCAGGCTTTATCATCCTAATGCTGATTTAGTTCGGGTTTGTTTGGGAATTCTTTTGCTATTGGGGTTTTTTCACACACCTTTTTCTAAAGATGCACATTTTAGATTCCCTTACAGAAGTCATGTAGTAAATGTGGATGTGCTTGTGTGTACATGTATCTGCACATAATTACAGAGTTTAAAATCACCAAATATCTCTTTTCTAAAAACGCACCAAAAAAACTTGAGAATTTTTTGGGCCTGACTGACCCTGGCAGATGAAATGAAGGATGGGGTAGGAAAATAGGATGAAAAACCTCATGACTTGAGATAAGGCAGGGAGATCACTGACCAATTACTGTCATAGACAAAGGAGACTCAACCTGGGGAAAACTGATTACATTTATTGCCAATTAAAATGGATTTGAGTAGTAATAAACCAAACCAAACATTAAAGCTGCGCCATTACTCCCTCCTATCCCAAATTCAGCTTCACTCCTTTGCTTCAGACTCCTCTGCCTCTCCTTAGGCATCACAAGTGGGGGTGGAGAGTGGTTGGTACATAGGCATTTCTGCCTGCTGCTCCTCCCATTCACAATTTCATCCTGCTCCACTTCGGGGTCTCCACATGCTGCAGTTCCTTCAGGAACATCATCTGCTCCAGCATGTGCCGTCCATGGGCTGAAGTGTGGTCATCTGCTCCAGCACAGAGTACCTCCTCCTCCAGCCTTGGTATTTCCTCTGCTGTTTCTCGCCTTTTTTTCCCCTTCTCCTCTCTCTGCCCAACATTTCTGTCCCTTTCTTACCCTGCTGTTCCTTGGGGTGCCTGGCCAGGGTCAGGCCCCTGCACCTGGTACATAAACTTGCAGTAGTAGTCAAATATTTACAGGACTGTTAACAAGATTTACAGAGTGGGACCTGTAGTGCCAGTAAAGACAGCCAAATCTAAGCTCAAGTTAGGGCACCTGGTTGTCACTGCATTATGTGCTTATCTTGGTACTTTTGGCCCTGCTCTCTCAGTCTCCACTGATCCACCACAGAATAAGTCACACAAAATCCAACACTGAACAAGTTTCTCTGCATGATTTTCATTTCATTGGCAAAAGAAAAAAAAAAAATTAATTCAGACCATAATGCTAAAATTACTAGCTCTTATGGAATTTAATTAGAATATTGTAAGAGAAGATTTATGCTCATTCTTTCACTGAGTTTATTCTTAATTGATTCTACTGTTTAGCAGCATTGGTGTGGTCCAGCTCAATCTGGTGTGAAGTGATAGCATCAGCCATTGGAGAGGAATAGGAATTTTTCCATCAAACAATGCCTCACAGTCGTAGCACAAATAAGAAGATTACAGACTTCCAGAGCTTCCCTTTGTGGTCTGTCATCCCCTGCCAGTCTTGGGTCATAGGCATTGAACCTTCCTCAATCCTAGTAAAAATGACATATCCTGAAACTTGAAAGGAATTTTATATTCTAATTACTGCTTTGTGCCAATGCATTTTTTTTGTTAGTTTTTTTTAGATAATCACAGTATTTAGAGTTAAATCTGAAGATTATGAGTCTTTTTGGTAAAGATACTTTCTGATTTTTACTTTCACATTTTAAATATAGTCTCTTTTATTAATTTTGAATATTTTCTTTGAATTTTCTTTGAGAGATTTCCATCCCAAATTACATGCAGAAATAGGACAGTGATGGCCCTTTAGATCATATATTTTCTGTCTCTTCTCTTTGTCATCTTAAATTACAGACAAATTCATAGAATGAGTGTGAATTGCCTCAGACCTGGTAACTGTTAGATGTGTTTTGCCTCCTGATGTGAACGCAAGGAAGCAGACATCTGGTTACCTAAATGATACATGAGAAAATGTAGTGCAATTAATAGGAAAAAAAAAAAAAACCAACAAAACCCACACACTAATCATGTAAAGGAAAGATCTCTGGGGTAGCTGAGGTAGCCAGCCAAAGAAGTATTAGTCTCAAGCAGATTTTTGTTGTGCATTGATTCAAATACTGTCTCAAAAATCTCTTTGCATTACCTGGGACATGTGTGCCCTTAAGTGATGTGACGTACTCTTCGTACCAGTTATTTTCCATTAATATGAAATGGCTTCTTGTTGTATTTGTTTATAACTTGCAAACCTATTTAACTACTTCAGCTAACAGGGAGGATAGAAGTAATGTCATCTCATCTGAACATGTTTGTAGTCTCTCTTAAATACCCAGCTGAACCATGGAAGTAGCAGAACACAATACCAACAAAATAAACATCGGAAAATCACTGGCTTAACTGTTGAGAAAGATGTTCTGTTTTGAGGTCACCAAAGCATCTGACATAGTTCAGCCAGTACATGAGCAGCCCTGTCCCTGCTGGAGAGAGGATGTTGTTTAAATCACATCACTGTACAAAGAGTGAAACACAGTCTTTACCTTTTTTTGCAGGGATTGTATTTTACTGTAAAGCAATTGGCATTGGTACTTAACAGTCAGAAAGACTGTATGCGCTTAAGGTGTTTAAAAGCTCTTCAAGGAAAGGAAGGACTGCTTGGACTACCAGCACTACCTGGAAATTATTTTTGACCTGGAATTTTACCTCTGATGTGAGTGCCTCTTAATGCGAATACAGATCAAAGATGTAGGCCCTTTAGTTTCTTCAGTAGTAAGGCTTTGCTTGTAAATTAAGATTAAAACAGGGATGGGGGAAGGCAGGGAGAACCTAGAGAGGCACTACAGCAGGGTCCAGGAAAGAGGTTCATCAAACTTAAAAGTCATTCTGATGAGTTTCTAGCACAGGCACTACTACAGCAAATCCATCACCACTAAGTACTATGTTCAGGCTTCAGGAATTGTTAGAAGCGTACTGATGTTGGTTAAAAAAAAAAAAATCTTTCTTCTTACTCAACTTCCTGAGTTTCATGTTTATGACATTATATGTTTGTGACCAGCTGAAGAACTTGTGTATCTTGGTGAATAAGTTTCTTATTTCTCTTTTGATAGTAAGTTCTCCTTTAATACTTTTTGATGAGACTATCTTGAATGTTTTTAAAATCCAGCAATGCTGCCTTATAGTGTCTTTGCCCAAGATGAGATTGCAATTTACTTCCAAGTGAAAAGACATCCAAGTGTTCTTCCTTATACCAACAGTCTAGTATTCAAACATTTTTTCCTATGATTAAGTAAAAAAGGACAAAAGTAGAGATCATCCAGATTGTTTTCAAGGTTTTTAACATGTATTACCTGAAAGTTGATACTCATGATGTTTTAGTACTACAGTATCATCACAGATCAGGGCTCCTGTTGCATGAGACAGTTTTTCAATGGTAGCGTCTCACATGGAGATCAAGACTCAGTCAATGTAGAATGCAGCGTTTGGAACTCCTTCCTCTACTTCCATGCCCTGAGCACTGTCTTTAAAAAGTCATTCAGGTTTGATTCTTCTCAAAACCAGTAGCTCTTTAAATATTTCTAGAGAAATAGAAAAACTTTAATGGGAGGGACTGAGAACGTCTTACCTTAAAGTAGCATTTAACACAGTGATTGTATGTTTTATTGAATGAGAGCAGCATGTGAAGTGTCAGGATTGAACTCTGACTGCCTAAAGGCATATTTATGCAGCTCCCAGACATGTTGTTTCCTTTGAATGACACAGTTGAAGTGAACCATGTGGCCATTTTAATGTGACTCTTTGTAAAGTGTAATAAACACTGCAAAGTATGGTGAAATTAAAAATGTGATGCCAACTTTATTTTTTGCTGTTATTTCTTTATTCAGAATTCTTGATTTTGTCCAGCCAGTTGCATGAAATGTAAGTTGAGTATGCTTTTCACCTGGATGCATTCTGTATGACTCAAAATACCTGGCAGGGATTTACAGGTGCTACAACGGAGTTCAAAAGCTTGGTACTCATTTTAGAAGTTCTTTGGTCCTTTTTAGGAACATTAGGACCACTAAGAAGTATGTACAGTAAAAGCTTATGCCAGTAAAGCAAAATCCTCTCCTTCAAGCTTAGGTCGGTTGTCAGCAGTTCTTTGGGTTTGAACTTCGATGTCTTCTTCAAGTCTGAGTGAAAACGAGCATGTGAAAAAAATTTGAATTTTGTTTCTCTTGATTTCATTCTTTGTCACATCAGTATTGGTTAAATATCAAGTTGTATTTGAATGCAAAATGAAAAGAGCAATAATAGAACTATAGAAAATGTGATTCACTGGCTTTCTCTAAGTAAGGGGTCTTCAGTGAAGATGCTTCAACCTCAGCTAGCATGTGAAGAAATGTGACAGCTCTTGCAACACTGTCTTTCATCTACAACATAGCTGTCACAATTAATTCTCTCACCAGTTCCTTTATCTCACTCAGAAAGACAGCATTCGTTTTTTTAAATGCTGAAGTAGGTTTTTGTATGTGCAAAGACAATACAGGATACATTTTAATGTCCTGAATATTCAAAATAAATTATTACTTATTATCATGCTGAGCTGTCATATCAGATTTAACATCTTCAGATGAGAAGGTAATACATTAGTCACCTCTCATGCTACAAATAACTATTATTTCTAGTTGGTAAATGGTAAACACTGAACCATATTCTGCCAGCTCCCTTTAGAATAAACATATAATCTAATGCTACTGAGATCTGATGTCTTATCCTACTTTCCTGCTTTCAATAAATGATTACTTTCTTCCTTTAATCTAATTTTCCATTTTATTCAGAAAATAGCAATGGAGACAACATTTACAATAAAAAGTGTATGATGTAAGCTATTGAATCAGCAAAATATAGCTGCATAATTCTGCCAGGCCTATTAAAAGTCTCAATTTAACAATCACACCACCACTCCAGTTCTGCTTCCAGAGGTTCCCTGCATTTTCAGCAGTGGTGAACTGTTGCAGTTGTACTACATATGAACTGGATTTGGACTGCTCAAAAGTGAAATGAAGTTCAGCAAATTCACATAGAGAATGCTCTTCAACAGTGTATTCTTTCATGTTTTCCAAGAAATGTCTACACAATGGCTTAAAGTTTTTGAGAGTTTTGTCAAAATTTTTCCTTTCAGGACCCTCATTGGCTTAACAAACTCAGTGGACATGAGAGATGTACCAAATAAACAGTGACCTTTCCCCTCCAGAACTCAGGCTGGGTATTTAACAGCCTTGTAAGAAATACATCACTGAGCTCTGGTATGTTTCTGTTTGACAAGTGAAAATAACTATCTACAACTTCATTTTTGAAGTTGCCCTCTGACATCACTCGCAATTTTCTTCAGATCTGAGCCAGCAGCATCTGTAATTTTAGCAATAGCAGTGGGAAGAATAGAATACCTTTACTGATTAATCACATAGGCTGAATGATATATTTTTCCTGAAATCTATGTTGTTCTCCAGACTTTTTCTCAGTGACAAAAGTGCCTTTCCCCCCCCTCCCCCCAAATGTATCAGAAAAACAGCTTTTAAGGAGACATAGAAATTCAGTCCTATTACTTACTCCATGCTAAAATATGTTAGCAAAGTCAGGTGACATTGATCAAAAATCTTGTAAGCAAAGTTTAGAATTATTGCACAGAATTTTGGTACAGATTTGTAAGCAAAGGGAGTTACCAGCAATAAATGCTGTTCTCAGCATGGACATTACTAAGTAATCTCAGTGGTTCTGTGCTGTATTTTTTTTTCTATGATTACTTTAAAAACTGAAGAAAGTCCAAATTTAACAATTGGAAATATTGATGTTAAAGTAGCAAAGTTTAAAAAGTCGCCATCATTTGACAGGAGCATTTATATATTTAGGTATTGGGATACAACACAGATTTTCTGCATGAAACAGTTTTGTCTTCAGAATTAACAGAAATTGTTCATTTGAGCAGAGAAAACTATCGATTTACACTGCAAAGCACGAGTAAAACATGAAAGCATCTTTTTTACAACATTGTTTTGCATTTGTTACTGAGCCATGATTTTTAAAATTCTGAAATTGAAAATAAGAGCTGCTACAGCTTGTTGGGTCCAGTGAAGTTTAGGAGCTAGGAAGTGCTTTTTCCTGACCCACTGAAGTCAAATTTGATGGAAATAAAGACCCAGGGGATCCCCCTGTCCCACTCCCATTGATAGGAGGCTGTCTGTATTATGTCCCAGTTACAACCAGTAGTGAGCTTAAACATGTATTCCCATTAGGCACATGAGCTTACACTGTACACACAGGACCAACCACATGGATCCATGGAGAGAACAGCTCTTTTGCAGCACCCACATAATAACAAGCGGCACTCACATAAACCTGATCAATACTGATGATCTAGTTCCTCCTTTTGGGATGATCAGGACTGACTTTTTCTAGTGCTGTATACACACACACTGACTAGTCATCCACAAGTACTTGTGGGTCATTGACTTTTAGTAAATACAGTATCAGTGCCCAGACTCTGCCCCCTTTACAAAGTGACTAGCTCAAACCTCGGATCTTTCCAAACATAGATCTCCTACTTGCCAACCAGTCCTGTTTGAATTTTCCTGGTGGTTACACCACACACACACACACACACACACACACACACTATGGGTCTCCCCAGGAACTGGTCTGAGACACTTCAGCTGCTGTTACCCAGCCCTCAGGATGGGATCTTTCTCCAGTGGTTGGCACCCATCCTGTGCTACTTGCCATCTATTCTGGCATGATGTTTGCTAGCACGCATACACGTTCAGGCTCAAATAAAGACTGCACTTACACAGCAGATGGTTAGGGATAGAATGTAATAACAATATGCCATAGACTCATTTAGACAAGTGTTCACCTGCAGCCATTTCCTTTCATCCCCGCTCTTTTCCATTTACTTATGCATGTTCCTCTCTGAGTCACATTTAGGCCTCCCTTTCCTCTCATGTGTCCTATCCCCTAAACATCATGTTTTCCACATACCTACAATGACTTTAAAATATGTTTTTTACATGCTTTACACAATCCCAAGTTTCTCTCTGCTTCACTGCAAAATTAACTGTCCTGTGCCAACCAATTACCCTTCTAGGCAAAAAACACCCTTAGTCTGGAGGGCATCCTGTAAAGGATGGTTTTTTTCCCATAGACTCTTCTTGGTAGGTTTCCCATCAGAAACCATGGCTGCAACATTCTCCTCCAATGGTCTTAGGAGAAGCAGATTCAGTGGCTTCTGTTCTTCACTGATCAGATTACTTTGGTTCCACCATCTGCCATTGTCCTTTTGATCATCACCAGATCTTTGTGTTTAATTTGATCAGACTCTCATCAGATAACCTAAAACTATTAAAATTCATACTAAAATATATCTGGTTTAGACCAGATAATTTATTTTCATCATTAGCTTATTTTGTTGGAAATTTTTATCCTAAAGATTTTCATTGCACAGTATAGATCCTTGTAATCAAGAAAGAACACAGTGAACAGCTTTACCTATATAATTTCTTATCCACTTTATATTCCTCATACTTTTTCAGTGTACTTGCCTAGTTTTCTCCATAATCTGTCTTAAATTATCCCGGTTACTTCTAAATTTACAAGGAAATCACAGAAAAATGTAGGTGAAGTTGTAATAAAGCTCCAGGCGAGCTATAATAAAGGCAAAGAGTAATTTAAGGCATGATTTCATGACTGTTTTAATTTGCTGTAAATCTGTGCTCCCTGACTCATTGGGTTTTAGGCAACTAGGCAGGTAACTGAATGGTTCATTTTCACATAGATCCATTCACTGCATCCATCAGAACACTCCCCTTCTGTAGCAACAGCAGCAATCAAGGCTTTGTGCTTTTTACTGTATGAAAGTGGGAAGGACAACAAAACTTTTCTAAAATGTACATAGGGATTTGCATTATCTTGAAATTTGCTATGTACTTAGGGGTGAAGGTTTGGAAGTTTAAAAAGGCTTTTGAGTAGAAATTTTTTGCTCAAAAATGCAGGTCATTTAAGTTCATGTATTTGTGGTTTTGTGATATGAAGGAGTAATGTGTGTATAAAATCTGCCTGGTTTTTCCCTTTTCTTTGTCCATCCTTGAGATTCCAGTTATTGTTTTGACCTTCCAGAAACTGAACTCTGTCCAATCCAGTATGCAAAACTCCCTGTCATAAAAGGGAACAATATGTGAAAAAGATTCTCCATATGTAGTGGGCTTGTTCAAATAGTGTATAATTAGGAGGGAAATAGTTATGGCAAAGACCTTCATGCAAAATATGTGTGTTAGGTGATAGTGTAATTCAGCATGATGTGCCACAGCTATTGATCCTGAACTAATAGATCAGTGCTGTAAATCATGTCCTCTGTTTGGTACTTTTTAGTGCTTGTGTTCTCATTTCTGAGGCTTCCTGTGCTTGTATCTGTGCTGATTGCTGTGGCTGGGGTGAAAACAGTATGTAAAGCAATCTCTGATAATATTAAGTGAGTAGAGAAAGCAAGTTACTTTTGTAGGACAGTTGTATTCCATAAGTTTTTGTTGCCTTTTTTACAGAGATTTCCCTATAACTGAATGTGACATTTTGAAAGGGCACAAGATGCTTCTAGGCAACCTTATCTCCTCATTGCTAAAGTTTTGGGAAAATTAATATTTATTGGATGTGTCACAAATTGTTGTTTATTCTGTGTGAGCCTCTTGCCCTCTAGGCACTATCCATGTGTGAATGGAGGCTTTGCAATGTGTTCTTGGAAGCAGATTAAATTAGTCCGTTTTTTATTGTTAACTTTTGTCACTATGTAAGAAAAAAATTTCTATTCATTAAATACTCTGTGCCAAATATAAGTCCAGTTGTTGTATGAAATGCTTAATTTTTTTCTGGATAGTTTTAAGGAAGGATGATTTGCTTTGCTGAGTTATTTTTCACTTAATTATCGAACAAGGCTTCAAAGAAATGAAAGCAAAACCCAGAAAGTCTTCTATTTTGTGGGCTGCCGGGGTGTATCTATGTATATAGCCTTTATTCTCTGTCAAAGACTTTGCAGAGTCACTATTTACATTTTGAAGTTTCCAGCGGCTACTAAATAAGACTATTTCAATTGAGGTGAGGCAGGTCAGTTCATTTGCATGAGTTTTACTGATAATTAAGGTAATGTCAACTTTGCATTTGCTATTAATAGTAGTATATATCAAATGTTTAATAAGGTACTTGCAAGTTATAATTATTTAACAGAGTTGATATAATGGCAGATATTTTAACTAAATCTGACCTTAATTTCATGTATAATTGTGCTCTGTAACTCTTGTGAGACCAGAATAGTTGAATAGTTCTGTACAATGTTTCAAGATTAATGCTGCCCTCAGTTTTAAGCCTTCTTAATTCTACCCTTTTTTATACTAATTGAATATACTAAAGCTGGTTTTCTCTTTTTTATACTGTTTGCACTTAGCAATGTAGCAAGAAAGCATCAGCTTCATTGTTGTGGATCCTGAAATCATCTGGAATAATTGCAAACCGTCCTTGGCCAAGGATTACTCTTACATTGACAACCACTGCTATAATACTAACCATGGCTGTATTCAACATGGTAAGGGAAAAGGGGTAATTTGTCTTTGTTTGCTTGTTTGTTTTTTCTTTTAAGATTTTGTTGTTGTTGTTCAGTATTTGTTTAGATGTTGAATTTGTGGCTTGTGGCTATGCCAGGAACTTACATGATAATGTTTGCTAGAGACAGAAATGTAAAGCAGAGCAACAGAAAATCTACTGTGTAATGGTGGCATCTGCAAACAGAATGGTCAACAAGAGCTCAGAACCTGGCTAAATATGTTAAAGAAAAATACGATTTATAATGAAAATCATTAAATCCCAGGTTTTAATTGCACAAGTCCCTTGGTCATCTGTGCATTGCTGAGAAAAACACAGCATTGCTGAAAGAATGAAGGATCTCCTCACAGGATGTGTGGAAGACAGTGCAAAACAAACAAAGCTCTGTTTAATTTGTGACACTCCTCCAAAATAATCATAATGTATACATTATCAATGTCACGTGCTTGTCTTTTTTTTCAAATAAGAAAAAAAATTCAAAGTTACATCAAAACTTCAAAAATACTGAAATACAAATTTGTTAGGACTTCTGTCTACTTTAGCCATTTCAACCTGTGCTTTTCTGTCTTAATAGGGAAAACCCATGTAACTCTATTTTTTTTGTAACTATAGCAAATACAGATTAGATGTCATTAGTCTGCCTAAAGCATGAATTGTAATCATCTTGTTTATTCTCAAGGGTGTGTTGTGTAATGGGATGAACAGCATATAGGATCAAAACTCTTCCTTTATTTTGTCCTGTTGGCTAAGGCTGATTCATAAACCTGTGAAGGTGTTCCAGTTCAGTTCTCCATCTGCAAAATAGGAACTCTTAATATTTATCGAGGTAATGTTTTCATTACCACATTAGTGCACAGATATTAGTCACGTTTCAAGTGAGTGAGATTCGCATTTCAGTGCTTTTGAAATTGCAATTCTAGCCTCTTCCTTGAGTTGCTGGTACTTTTGTTTTGTGGTTCATAAAAGACTGATAATACCTACACTGTTTTATTTTGTTTTCCCACAACATTTTGGGGTACTCTTAATCAATAATTTGTTACAGTAAGTACTAAACTCATCCAAGGGCTTTACGTGGGGGCTTATAAGTCTGAACAATTGAAATTTCTGGTAGTACCTTCTCCCCATTTTTACTGTTAAATTTTCCCAGTCTTGTTTTTGTTGGTTTTCTGTTTGTTTTTTTTTCTTTTTCCTGCTTTTGTGAAGGAGAGGAAGTAGACTCAAAAACAATTCCATTTTCAAAAATTTAAAATTCACTGAATTAAATTGGGTGTGTAAGGCTGGTAGAGGAGAAACTCGAAGAGGCAATGGCTGGAAATGAGAAAATAAACTCATTTTTCATTAGTGAAAACAGTTAGCAATGGAAGCAATTATTCTGAAAAGCTGTTGATTCTCCATGACTTCTTGTCCTCGGCTGAAGACTGTATGCTTTTTTGAATTATAACCTTTAGCCAAACTGAAGTTATTTATATACAACAGAATAAAACCTAGAGATGTAGCAACTTGTAAAATGAAGATCAGATTAGACTTTCTCTACAAATAAGAAAAAGAAAAGAAAGAACCTATGTGTGTTTAAAGTATATTTTGATTTAGAGTTTGTGCATGTGGTTATTTATGGAGCTAAATAGTGTAACAGGAGATATGATCAGCAGCTGTTTTTTGCTTAGACTGAAGTTCTACTCGTGTGGACAGCCCACTTCAAATTTGGACCTCAACTAGTAAAAGACATTCTAGCAAAAAAGGGCAATTGTTCACTACATCATTTTTGGAAAAAGGCTTTAATTTTATTGGCTCAAATTCAATTTAGGCGGACTGAATGTTATAGTAAAACCTAATAGGTTGTATTTTAGAGTCTTTGTGCCTTATCAGTAATGTTACAGTGTTGCAAATAATCGTGTTCCATGATATTCATGAGATGATAATTTTAAGTACAATTCCCTCCTTGAAACTAAACCTTAATAGTTTGACTAACAAAAATGACTTTAAATGTGATTGTGAAATTTGCATTTCCTTAATATTAATAGCAAATTGTGGGAGAGACTCTGAAGTATCATTATTATATCTCCAAGCAACATGTTCTTAACAGCAGAGTCCATTAACTGCATTTATTTCCATGAACTCTTTCAGTAGAAAAAGGCAAAATGTAGCCATTAAGATTTAATGGAGATAAAAAGTGTCTAACCATCCCACACCTAATAAATCATAATTAAGACCAAAATATCAAATAAAACTCAGTCTTTATGGTCAAGGAACCATACTGGAAAAGAATGGGGGGTGCAATTCTATTTCGTATGATCTGTTTCAGTAGACATCTGAATCTAGTCTTCAATTTTGAGAGGTATATAGTTATGATCATTGGAGGCAAGTTAAAAATCAGCTAATGTCATGTGTCAAATACTTCTTAGCTGAAGGGAAAGGGTGAGCATTAGATCTGTTCCTATATAGAGAGTAGGACAAAAATCAGTGGCTGAGGAAAACTGTTTTTGTCAAGCTGACCTGCTTTAGACCAAACATGAGAAAGTATCTGGCAGGGAACAATCCAGACATCTGAGAGAGATGATAGGACTGCATGAGTGCAGAGTCAGTACTTGGAAGGTGAATGAATGACTGCATACAATACACTAAATGATTGTGCCTCACCATCTTCGGGGATTTATGTGATTTCAAGGACCACAGCACAATCAGAGAATCCTGGAACAGCTCTTGGTTTCAGTGACTTCTGTGTCAAATGCAGGAATGGTTCTTGGCACTGCAGCAGGCTCTCAGGAAGTCCCAGGAAGGTTCTCGAACTACCAAGTTTAAGATTCAGGATCATAGAATTATAGAGTAGTTTGCATTGAAAAGGACTTTAAAAGGTCATCCAGTTCAACCCCCCTCTGCTATGGGAACACCTTCATCTAGATCAGGTTACTCAGTGCCCTGTCCAACCTGAATTTGTTTCCAGGAATGCGGCATCTACCACCTCCCTGGGGAACTTGTTCCAGTGCCTCATCATAAAATTTTTGTTTCCTTATATTTAGTCTGAAACTACCCTCTTTTAGCTGAAAACCATTACCCCTTGTCCTATCGCATCAGACCGTTCTAAAAAGTTTCTCCCCATCTTTCTTATAGGCACCCTTTAGGTACTGAAAGGTGCTATAAGGTCTCCCTGGAGCCATCTCTTCTCCAGGATGAACAAGGCCAGCTCCCTCAGCCTCTCTTCATAGGAGAGGGGCTCCAGCCCTCTGTCTTTGTGGCTCTTCTCTGGATATTACTTGTTTTCCTGTATTTAGGTCCAATGAATTTTTAGTAACTGGACTGTTTCCTCTCAAAGAACACGTCTTTAACAATGTGATTACTGACAGAGGTTTGAGTATTTTTGATCCATTGTTAATGTATGTGTCTGTGAGCATGACCTGCCTTAAACAATGCAAGTGTCAGCCTTCTCTAGTCATGAATGATATCCTGTGTTTAAATAATGACAAATAATTAAGCAAGCCTGCTTTCATTCTCATAGCGGAAAGTTGGTTTCTTTGATATACCTTCACTTAGTGGAGCTAACTCTGCTAATACCGTTGCTGACCTTTTTAATAAACAAGGTCTTTGGCAGATGTGCTATAATTACATGTCTCCACAGCACCTAGCACATTGAAGGCTCAGTTTTGGAGAGTGCCTAATGCACGTCTTCAGGAAGAATAAACAGACCCTGCTTAGAGATTGACTTGACCTGGGAACTGGCAGGAGAAAGGGGAATGCACAGCTGCAGTCATGTCATTTAAGTGGTACTTGCAGGGTCTCATCACAAATGTATTCCAGATTATAGACAGGATTTAAGAAGCTTACAAAAATTCAGTATCAGTCTAGATACACTAGACTACCAGAGATGCACTAGCAGGTCAGACACTGTTCTGAAATAATGTTTTCAGCAGTTCTGCTATGTGGGCAGAGATAGAAACTTGCTGTCACATGATCATTTGCTCCACAGACCAGCAAAGGTGAACCCCACTTTTTTCTAAGTGAGCTTCTCTCAGTATCTGTCTAATACCATGGTGGTATCTGAATCCTGTGAAGGCCCCTCGTCTCTCTCACCTGGTGCTGGTGGGAGCTTTGAACAAGGCAGGGGCTTGCCACTGCATATTGCCTCTACAGGGAGGCTGGGACTTGAATACATGGTGGCACTAAGGTAGTTCTGAATTTTCACTTGGCACACGAACTTTATAAAAAAATGAAATTATTGAGCAACTTGAATTTGGTACATTTTGACTGTTAACAAGAGACATGCCACAGGACACCAAGTAATGCAGGTGCACGAACACTCTGAAGCTAAGAAATCTTGTACAAAGACAGAGAGAACATGCTCTAAAAGTTCTGCTAAATGGATTGCAGTACTCTCTGGATCTTCATTATCCTTTTCCAGCTAACTGATATCTCAGGATCATCTCTTACTTTTAAAATAAGTGCTTAATAGGCTTGGTAGGTACTTAGCATTCCATGCTCTCCTTAAAATTCTGCTTATGAGCTTGTGAAGAGGAGGAATGATACTGGAAGGTGGGATTCTCCCCACTATTCGTGAGGCATTCGAGTGGGCATATATGGACAAAAATCCTGAATCAACTGCCAGACCAACGGGCACTTTTTAAAGGATGCTGTGATATACATTCAACATCCAAGTACTTTCATACCTTAGTGAGAGATACAGCTGTTTTTTAGTGAGATACGATGTATTTATATTGGTCAGATAAGAGAGATGCACTAGCTTGCTTATCCCTTGTTTTGGGGGGAGGGTCTCTCACCACGTGGCTCCTATTGAAAGAAATAGCAACACAGCAGGTATTGTCATCATGTGAGGCAAAAACATTACAACCGAAGGGTGCAGATTATATGAACACAAGAAAAGAAAAAGATGTTAGAATATATGAAGTTAAAATGAGAATTTAATGGTAGTGTGCTCAGATGTTCCCTGGAAAACATTGGTATTCATAAAAAATACTGCTTTCATTTGAGTCATTTGAGTAGGTGTGACTGCTTAGTAGGACTGAACTGACTCTTACAAAAAATACTATGTTGAAGAACAATATATATCTTCAAAGCTTCATAGCAGATGTAGATAACTGATGAAAGATGAGAAAGACAAGTACAAACACATCATTCAGAAATAAGTGTTGTTTAGCTCATGGGACGTGACAACATTTCCATATCCTTTTTTTTTCCTTTTTATATCTATTAATGTATTGATAGATACACCCTATTTTGCACAGTGTTCTGTGCATGCAGGTAACCTTTATAGGTCAGAAATGCCCTGTACAGAGTTCAAAACCAAAATTAGAATGCTTTAATATGAATTTATATATATATATATGTATAAAAAATAAATATATATAATTGCATTTGAGTTCTTCATGTTATATAATTTTTACCTCTGTGGACATGTGTAGGGTGGAATTCTGAAACTAAACAGTTATTTCATGTTTAAGAAAGAAGTATATGCACTGTTAGTGGGTTGTGGGGACCCTTGGCAAATAGCCTTGTTAACAATAGCTATTAAATAGTTGGAGAGAGGCTTGGGATTAAATTCTTAAAGCTGTCTGAAGGGCCTTTGCCCAAAATTGTTCCTGTTAAAGAGGAAGGCCAGCATGAGCTGGCTTAAAAAGTAACCAAGCGACTTCAGAAACAATTCTGAAGTAAAGAAGGAAATAGTGTGAAAAGATGGATAAAAGAAACATGGAAATGTGTAACAGGAGACAGAACTATAAGTGGAAACAGCTGAGTGTCAAAACCTGGTTCGACACTGTCATAAGTCACCCCTCTGGCATCACACCCCTGCCTCAGTCAGCAAGAGCAGCCTCCCAGTCAGATACTGCCGCCTGCTCTGCAACTGGGCAGGCACCAGTGTGGGCTGTGACAAGCAGGGACCTACACCTCAGGTTTGTCTGTGCCTGAACTCACAGGATGCTCTGTCCCTAGCTTGTGCAGTAGCAGTTTGTAGGGAGTTACATGCACAAGTGCACATAAAACTAGAGCACCCACATCTCCTTACAGGAGGGTGTGCAGCTCGGGTAACCTGCATTCCCAGAAGAATGTGTGCATTTCACCCATATGTCCTGCGAGAAGAGGCAATGTGCATGTAGCTCTGTGCATGTGAGAGCCACTAGAGATCTTTGAGATCAGTTATAGAATCTGTTTCAAAATCTGTAGGGTCTGGTTGTGTGGTTGTATATGTATGTACCACATATGTTTCCATAATATGATAGAGTTTGTGTTCTTCATGTTATATAATTATGTTTAAATAGGACGTTCAGTTGAGGTAAACCCAGGAATTACTCATATTGGATTTATTTCATCATTGTCTCGTGTGTGTCAGCTTCTGATACATGAAAGTAACTTAACAAAGAGCCTTTTGTCTTACTCAAATAGAAAGTGTCAGATGAAGGTTAAAGTTTTTTTTGTTTGAGGATGCGTGAACAGGTAATCATGTGATGTCATTTTCCCTTTCCTATTTCAATTTGCAGTGAAATACCAAAGTTAAATGGTTACTGGCAAGGCTTTCTCGGCTTTTCCATTTCTGTTCTCTGTTTTGACCTTAAACAGCTGTCAAGCTAATGGATTATATGTTGGTTTTTTTCTAGTTTTTCCTGGATAATGCTGTGATAGCTTTTCCGTCTGTTCTTAATTCATCAAATGCAAGTTTTCCTAATTCAAGTAATCAGACACGGTGGTGTATACAAAACAATTGTTTTTTCCTACCGGTAAGTTCATTTTACATTTCTTTCTTTGTTTACAACAATTACACTAAATTGACTGTTGCCAGATCTGCTTGAAGTTAAACACCCACCAGTTTTTAAGACTGCAGTAAAAGCTTGATTTTTTTTCAGTCACCTGCAACTGCATTTGAAGTAAGTGGGAAGTTAAAGGGCGTTGGTACTTCTGAAAATAGAAGTTTTAATGAATGTCAGATTAAAAAAGCAGGAAACAGCATGATAACTAGGAAGTGTAGCTCACCCATGTCAACACGTTACAAGATACCAGGATAATACACAGTGTCTGCAAAACAGACTGTGCACTGAAAGTCAGGTTGGTCTGCAGACAAGTTTCACAAGGACCAGTGGCTGACCTGAAAATATTCACCATTTTCATCATTGACAGTAAGTGTGAAATCTGTGATTGTCACACTTCCATCATTGCATATTTGATTGAGAGGTGGAATAAGAGGGATGAAAATAAAATACTCATGGACCACTGTATAAACTGCTTAAAAAATCTGAAGTGATCTGAAAAAAGTTTCTTGGTGTGAACTAAAGAATAACATCACATACAAGAAGAGTAGGGAGGACATCGATGCAAAAAATGGGAACTGTGTCCTGGAGAGCAGTGATTCGTAAAAGGATTATAAAAGACCTGCCGTTGAACATAACAAGCCATATATTGTATCAAAATAGGTCAACAGTCTTTGGATGAATAAACTGGTGGCAGCAAGAGGAGATGGGAGATTATTTTATCTCTATAGTGAAATAATGAGCCCCATTACCGAAATGGTGTATGCTGATTTCCACACAGTATGTTTTAAATGAAACAGCTATTCACTATGTCAAACTAAACAATCCCAGGCACACAAAAGCAAGATGGTAATTATGTACAGAACTCTCCTGGAAAAAAAATGGTTGCAGTAACTGCAGCACTTACAGATTTTCATCATCTCCCTGGTAAAGTTACAGAGGAGTGTTAGTTTCTGTTTCTCATTTTCAAATGTAGCTGACTTAGTGCCACCAGGTATGGATAAGTGCCTTCATCTACTTCTGGGTCTGACATCAAGTAATCCTTTTTGACAAAGAAATGATGCCACCTTTCTCCCATCCTTTGTGTGTGTTCATGCTCACAAGCACAGAGAAATAAATTTTTCCAATGCTTATTTATATTTACTTCTTTAGTTAGCAGGTTTTCTAGTCATCTTCTTTGCTATTTCTTGTTATAGTTTTGAACATCTTGAAAGGTATTTTGTCTTTTTTTTTACCAGTAAGTTCTCCAACAAGCATCTGAAGGACATTGTTTTCATAAATTATACTTACTATTACGATTCAATCTGCTGAATGTGCCTTCTTTGTTTGTTTGTTTTCTCATGTATAACTAAGATGCTTGTCAGCTCTTCTTGTGATTGGCACTTTTCTAGCAATTCATGGTTTATATAGTTTTTAAAATATTAAAACACATTTTTTCATCTAAGAAACTCTATCTTTGACAAACTGACACCAAAAAATTAGGTTAAGTTTCACTTCTGAGAATAATAAATTAAAAAGTCAGGTTAGGCAAAGTTTTTTAAAACTTTAAAACATCTTTCAAATACACGATTTTTTTATCCTCACACACTGCATAACTTCTAGCTTGAAAAAAGCTACAAATTCCTTTTGAGATATGACTTCTGATATTAATTTTAATCTGGAAATAAAATTCCTCTGTCTTCACTGGGTGAGGTATTAAAGACTTAAGCTGGCAAATGTTTCTTTAAACAAAAATAAATTTTAAAATTCTATATTTTGCATCTGTGTGTTAGTTATAAGCTTTATTTATGTCAATAAACTCTATGTGATTTATGATAGTGGATCTGACAGACCTATTGACTATGTCATCTAAAATGAGTAAATAAGAGGTTTGGGAATTGTTTTAGTCCCCATTGAAATAAATTCATTTTGAAGCAAAGTAATTGATTTTCTTCCTCGTCCATCCCTCAAAATAGGTTTTCTGACTTGTATTGCTTGCTTTTTTAAAGACTTAGCAAAGATTCCGCAGTAAGTTATAGGGGCATTTTTGTGTTTAGTTTTGTGTAGTTTTGCTATGATGCTTCTGTAGTTTCCATGTAATAGAAATTAAGCCTGAGAGATTTCAAGACATACATGTCTGTTCCTGTGATAAAACTGAGTCTGGTGTCAGTGCTGCCGTCTTTACATGTTAAATAAATCAGTTATAATACTAACTTCTAAAAGATCCAGTTTTGGAATACAGTTTATTTGACTAGGAAATTCCAAAATTGCTTTGTTCTCAAGTTTTTCTTTATAGACAAAGGAGAGTAGAATCCCTTCTTACTTCACTAAAAATCTTTATCCCCACAGAACTAGAGGTCTTAAATTTTAAGAGGCCAAATGCACTGGACTGTATCCTAAGGGTGTAATGCACTGGTGCAGGGCACCAGACCTGTGATCCCAGTAAGAAAGGCACTCAGCCTCTGTAAGGTACTGGTTAAAATACCCTTTATTTGAGCTAGCACAAGAAGGAAAAAGAGGACAGATGGAGTTATGCCCCTTCTTCAGATGCCGAGAACCCTGAATCGTACAACATGAGATGCAGATTCTGTCTGTGGAGAGGTTACCCAGTATTTTTCTCTTTTGAGCTGTTAGAGGATTTTCTATTCACTGTTTCTGCTGTCAGACGTGACATCCATGAGAATTTGCTGTTGCACTGATAGATAAAGCTGAGGCCACAGGGGTGGCACCACCTCTGCTACCAAGTGGGAACTGCCTGCAGGCTCCGTGGCTGTGATAAGTTGGCTGAGCTGGCTGAGGTTATCCTGTGGCCGAGGCACACGCCAGCAGACCATGGGACTGTGCCTGCTCAGCCTCACTGCTCTGTGGATTGCCAGCTCTACAGATCTGCTTGTTGCTTACTGAAATATTGCACTGCAATACACAATATCAGAGTCTGCATTCCTAAATGTGTGGCTGTGCCACTCTAATCTATGAACCCTTATCTGAAATCTCAGCTGAAATTTCCAGTCTTTGCTGTGTATTCCTGTGGAACACTGTCAGAGGCAGTTTCTTGGTTTTTTTCCAAACATCATCCAGATGTGGATTCAAGAGTAGCTTTGCTTGTTTCTTTTCAGAAAACTGATTTGACCAGTGGACTGCCATACTGAGTCAAAAATGGATGCTGCTACTTTAATGTAGCACTGAATTTGGAGTGTGACCTCCTGCAAAATGCAGCCATCAGAGTAGTTCTATTTTTGGTGATTCTGAACAATAGTACTATCTATTTCTTATCTCAACCAGATCTTCAAGCAAATTGCAGTAATAGCAGAGATTGAGATGGCAGATCAATTCTGTCTGATGGGTGCTGTGAAAATTTTTCTTCTTAGCGATCCTACAAAATTAGTATACAGTGATTCAGGTTCTGTCAAAAGTGCTGCCATCAACAAGTCAACAGTAGTCTGAAAATAGCACGTCTAGAAATAGAATGCTTTGTAGTTTCAGAAAAGAAACTTCCTTACAAGGTGCAGGACTGTAATTTTCAGGAAGCATTTTTGGCAAAAGTGTTGCATATTAAAGACTAGGATAATGATTCTAGTGATGATGCATTATTCCTGTTTTAGCATTAATTTTGATGCCTAATCAATTTCCAGAAAGTATCCAGAGTAAATACTTTTCCAGGAATTTAACTTCAACCATATATACTTTTTCATATATATAGGAAAGAAAAGGCTTTTTTCAAGCAAATGAATGTGTTCTTATATCATCATAACTCAATAGGATTTGACAGAAGGATTTTTTATATTTATGTTATGCATAGGCCCTGTTAATAACTGTGTTTTTCCTACCTTAGCTGTATTTCTAGAGTTTGTGAAATTGCATATCTCTGAGGTTCATAGCAACTGTGTATCACATCAGTTTATAACTGCTGCAAATATAGGCAATGAAATTGTTGGTTTTAGATCTTTAGACATTTTACCTTGGCCCTTATGCTAACCATGCATACAGGATAATTTTTGGACTCAAGCATGAGTGAAAACTGTGCAGTAGCACAGGAACAAGTCTTTTGTCAGTCTGCTGACAGTAGACTCTTACATTAGATTTCAACACCAGTGGTGCTGTCCCATGAATGTAGATGAGTAAATTAAAAGTGTCAGAGGGTAAAAATTACGGAGTATAAATTAGGAGCATAATCTGGATTCTTCTGAGTTTTTGGTTAGTTGAAGCCAGTCTCTTTCATGAAATGCCAGCACCTTATTGTTATTGGCTGTCTATAGACCATAGTGTCCCAGATTGTGGTAGATTACATACTTCAGTGGTCAGTCAATAACTTGGTTTTTACACTAGCCTGAGCATTTTATTATGCATGATTTCCTACTCAAGAGCCAAATTCTAAATACTTTCCATTTGATTTTTCTTTGCCAGTATTTTATATACAGCTGCATATTAGGGCTCATTTCCTGTTCTGTTTTCCTGAGGATAAATTATGAGTTGAAAATGGTAATAATGTTGATTGCATTGGTGGGCTACAATGTTATCCTTCTGCACACTCATGGGCCCATGCTGGATGACTACAGCAAATTTATGTATGCAATGGCTCCTCTTAGAAGGTAGGTGGATAACTCCAGTCCTTCTGAAATTAAATACTACCTATGGCAGTTTTTATGTCATGAAACAGATTTTTTTTTCTATGTGTTTGGCTATGTAATCTATGAGTCAAAATTTGAAATTGTTGTCATGTTGCAGTTAATATATTATTTAATGTTGCACCTCAGACCATTAAAATAAAAGAAGTAAGTCTGGACAAGGCATTTAAATCACATACTATAGGAAACAGAGTATGGTTTAATATGTATTTTTTGCAATAAAGGACATTACAAAGAAGTCGTCATCAAGGTTGTTAAGGCCTCAGACTGAACATCATTAAGGCTGCTAAAGCATATTTGCTGCAAGCCAAAGAAAAACAGTCTCCTCAGAACTAGTACATAGCCTTCAATCTTTACAAATTGAAAAAACTAGTAGATTTATTTTCATTTTGCTGTGCATGTGAATTTTTATGTTAAGTTTCCACGAGACTGCTAAAATCTTTCTTGCAAGTGATAATATATAAGATGAAACTCATGACTCCAATTCCAGCTATTGGCATGTAAAACAATTTTTGGACACACCTGTATTTTCTATCTTAGTTTCAAAGCAAAGAGCTGATTCTCTTCTATGAAGGCCAAGTCTATGGCATATGCCACAACAGAGACTGAATATTCAGAGTAGAGTTTCAGTATAATTTTTCCTGTGCTGTAACAGTCATGAAAAAGGATCTGAATTAAAAAAAAAAAGAAAAAAAAAAAGTGTAGGGTTTTTTTTTAACTTAAATCTAGAAGAGTAAATGAACAAACCTAGGTCTCTGTTCCCATTGCATCAGTGGAAAGGATATCTGTGTGATGATATGGAGAACCGTGGGGTGGGTTAGACTGAGCAAGTGTTTCTGGCAGCTTTGATTTTGCCAGTCAAGATCTGTATCTGTTGGTATTTTCCTTCCTGAGGAAAGGTCACCAAGGTTCTTCTTGCTGTGGTCTCAGAAGAGACTTCTAGTGTTTCCCATTACCTCTAGTGTCTTTTGCCAAAGTAGAGTTTTTAATAAACTCTGTAGAACATCTAGTTTGTGCCTCCTGTAATTCTCAGGTGAAAAAGTATCTTGAGAGTTACGTGCTCTAGTTTCTGTTTCTCTATATTCATTGGATATGGTGAAGCTCTCCATTATAGAAGTAGAGTTGTTGCATTAAAAATTTCCTTTTATTCTGACAGTACAAAACAAGTCTCAAATGCTCGCCATTTGTAAGCAAACAAGGGTATTGTTTTTACTAAATCCTCATCTTATTATTGGATTTCAAAATGTAGGCACATTTGCACAGAGTGTAGTAGAATTAATTCAAGCTGCTTAATACAACTAATGATATTTCATCAAATAATAAAGCATATAGTATTTAAATTGCCTTAGTTTGCATACCAGAAAGTAGTATAAATTATGCTGTTATTTTTTATGCTGGATATAATATTGGTTTAACTCTCACACAGCCTGCTTTACTTATGTTTTTATTTTGTAGGCCAGGAATACTGAAAGACCTGAAGACAATGGGCTCAATTTCCTTGTTCATATTCTTTATTACATTACTGGTTTTGGGTAGACAGGTAAGATGCATGATTCTCTTCCTCTGCATCAGTGGACACAATGCCAGCTGCCACATGCAGCCTATCACTTTTTCAAAGAAACACTCTTATTCTGTTCTGTCCCATACCCTTGGAAAGGAGTGTCAGAAGCATCTATAAAGCTATTTTATTTATTACCTTCCAATTTGCCCTCAAAACTCACCAATAACTGTTGTTGAGACATCATGCTGATAGTGTGCTGTGACTACTGCTTGTCATTCTGACCGATATTGTCTCGTAGCTTCCTGGTTTGCTCCCATCTGTCTGCATTCATCTGCTGTCTCCCCTAGTTGCTTAGTGACAAGCTATTTTCTTCACAGTTATTACAATTTGATGCAGACACAGAAACAATGTACCATGAACACATAAGTGTACCACATGCCGAGGCCACAGTTGCACTAAAACTGTGACCCAACAGGAAACTACTCTTTATTACCCAGTTGTGCTTTTTCAGAACGAACCTGATGTCAGTGGTCTTTCCCGTGCTAAGTTGATGGAAGATGCAAGGGCAGTTCTTTCTCTATGTCCTGTCCATGGTCCATGGCTAAAAGCTGCAATTCCAGCCAAGAATGGTGCCAGAAAGGATACAGTGTACAAGACAGGGCTCTGAGATAGAAGAGGCAATTCATGTGAGATCTCATGAACAGCCTTTGCCTCCATAGACTTTGGCCTTGGGAAGAATCTTATCCCAGACTGTCCTTAAATCACTCATTTACATTACAATTCCTCAAAACATAATGACTGCAATTTAAATTGCTGTGCAGGCCTTGCAGGTTGCAACACCAAAAAATTCTTATCTGGCAGTTTCTGCAGTATTTACTGTAGTGGGGAGCGTCTGTCTTGAGTTAGAAATAACATTCTTCATCTTCTTGCTGCCAGCACAGCATTAGAGTTTGCTCATTTGATGACGGTAACAGAGAGTGAGGCTGGAGCACAGCTACTTCCATTGGAGAGAGGGATAAGTGCTTCTTTGCAGCAGTTGGGAATCTTTAGTCCCTGTCAGCCAAAGTGTCAGATGGAGGTGGTGGGTGCAACACCAAGAAAAAAGGAGAAGAAGGATTATCATCTTCACTGGGGAAGGAGAGATTTCTTTGTGGGTTCAGTCACATCAACAAGAAAGTTTGCTTTGCTTAAACTACAGGAGCTCTTTGTCATGCCAACTAAGAAATGATCCCCTAATGGAAAAAGTTGTCATTTTCAGAGCTGTAGGTTCAAGATCTTTGTCGTGATACCACTTATTTGTAACTCACTGGTCTTTTACCTTTGATTTTTCCACTAAATTATTTTCCCTTAAAGAAGAAAGAGAAAAAACCTTCTTTGTTTTCAAACACTCCCAATGAAAGTCTAATTACTAAAAATATTATGTATTAATTTTAATACATACCTGGCATAAGACTTCCCATTTTAAGTTACTGTTGATGATACTAATTCGTAACAAATGCATGGAAAAAGAATAGGGAGGAAATCAACCTGTGCAGAGTGACCCTTCCAGGAATATAAACTTTCCACCTTTCTGCCAGTTGACATTTCTGAGGCAGTGTTTAACAGCTATTGGCTGCTCTGCTTTCTGTTTCACTGACCCTTTTTAACCCATTTTATCTTCCGGGTCTTCCCAACACATAATGAATTTCACAATTTGATAAAAAGTCATGTGACAGTGTTTGTCCTCCTGTTTTTAAACTTTCAGTTCGCTATTGTCACTGAGTGGCATTTGCAGGACACTTTTGAGACATCTTGCCAGTGTAGACAAAGTGAAATTCTTCCTTACTCTTCTTCCACAGAGGGTAATACAAGTAATCTCTCTTTGTTATTGCATTTTTCTACTTTGCAGATAATACATCATTTCTTTTCTTTTGCTATCTGATTATTTCTAAAATGCTAAAGACAATACCCACTGATGAAAAGGGTGGCCTTTCTATTTCCCTTAAGCTGCCATTGGTGACCCTCTCTCCCCAGAGTGAGTAACCAAAAAGTTCATCCAAACAAAAAGTGAATGCTTTCCTACAAGCCTAGCTCTGTGAACCCTCTGCCCAAGGATTTTGCCTGTCCTGATGCAAAAGCAAAGGTGGGAGATACATGTCACTGGTTCGGTGGGGATGAAGAAAGGGAGAGTTAGTATATTATTAGATGTTTTATGAGCTTACTTAATTCTCAGGTTCAACTAATACTTTTAGCTGCACAACCAGTATCCCTGCTGGAAGAAGTAGGTCTTTCATCAGCTGATCACTCTTATCCTTGTGTCTCCTCATTTGTACTGGCACAGCTTGCTGTGGAGCTGTGTAGTAGACCAAAACAGCAAAATGATCACACTTAAAAATTAACCCTGGAGAAATGGTTGGTTTTCAGCCAGGTCTATTTCCAAGATGTATGACGTGGCTGTAGCAGTGCTTGTGCCAAAAAAATGAGCACAGGATGGCAGTGAGCAGACAGAAGTGAGGTGGAGAAAGTAGAACTGGGGGGAGGGGTTTAATGGTCACGCCAACATAGGCTACAACCATTTCCTGACACTGAGCTCAAGTGACTCATTTCATTCTGCATGTATACACTCAGAATTATTTGAAAATAGGCTGGCGACAGGCAGAAAATATGCCGAGAGTGGTGACTCTTGCACCCTGCCCAGGAGAGTGCAGACTGGTGTGGGCTTGACTGTTTAAGAAGTATGCTCACATTTAAATACTACTGAGCATTAAATCTCTCTTATGACCTGCTTTGAATTACCAGTATTGACATAGCCTATGAATTCCTGCACCTCAAATAATATGTATCCCATTACTCCATTACTCCATTACTCCATGGCTGTGTATTTTTTCCATGATTGATTATATTGTGTTTATCCACACTGAATTTCATTGGCTGTTTTACTGCTGAGATGCTTATGGCAACTTTCCTCAGCTGTAAAAATTGCGCTTTTGTATCCTCTGTTCTGTTTTTTGGTGAGCTTTTGTTGCGTGAGGGGATCCTTCTCTTCTTCGACAATGTAGTCTTTTCAAGAGCCTCTTCTGAAGGAATTTAATGAAAGTTTGTTTCAAATTTCACTCCTAATCACATGACCATTAACTTCTTTGCAATGGATGGAGACGTTTACATAAGAGATGTCAACTCTCCCAATTGTATCAGCTTAATAGCTCTTTTCCTTAGCATTGTATTTTTTCCAAAGTACCTTGCTCTGATGTCCCACTTCTTATCCAAAGATTTCCATTATATCCTTACCATTTGTCAGTTCTGTGACACTGTCTGTTTTTAATGATCAGGCTGTCCCCCACAAGTTTAATATCATGCGAAAACAAAACCCTCCACAATTCAAAGTAAATTACTAAGCTAGTGTTTTTTTTGTTTTTAAAAGTCTGATTATGAATTTTGAAATTACACGTTTACTTTTTGAATTTCAAAGCAAATTGTAGAATACATTCTGATTTACTTTTTTCTGATTTCTGTGTTCTCTTTGCCCTGTTTTGTAGCAGCCTAAATTTCATTCATTAAATAGTAAAATAGTACATAAATTATCTATTTAATACTAGGTCTTAAAGAAGAAACATATTTCTGAAGACTTCAGCTTAGCTATCAGCTTTTCTTTTCAATACAAAGTTGGTACAATGTATGGATATTTCAGTAGGCATTCACTTTACAGTAGTTTTGACATCCCAGGTTTTTATTGTTTTTCTGCATGAACACCATTGGTGGCATTGGAATTTGTCATCTGTGTGTATGTATATTTAAATATATTCTTAGATGTATAAATATCTAATACACATATAAAAAAGACATGCTAGAAAAGTATCTGCATGTATTTTGCATCATGTGGACAATTCTGAGAAAAAATAAATAATAAATAAAAAATAAATAATGCCATAGAATTTATGACAAAATATTGACAATATTGGAAAAAAGTAGAGTGCTCCACAAAAACGTATTTTTATTAATTTTTCACCATCTTTTTAATGACATTGGATGTCAAAATATTCTTGATATTCCAATAATGTTACACATTTTCATATAGTGTCAGGTATTGTTACTGTTGTAGATACTGAAAAGCTACTATGAAAACCCTGGGACAAAAAGAAAAGAAAGATAAAGTATAATAGAAATCAATCAACCAACCAACTAAACAAAGAGAGAAAAAAAACCCACAAACAACAAAATCTAAACTCACTTGGTTGGCCCAACTGACTAGGCTATTTTTGACAGTCGGATCATGATTTGACAAACCAAACATATATCAATAGTCTGTTTTCTTTTTATCAGGCTGATTGCATGACATAATTTCAAGTTGGTAGAAGTTGGGGTCTTCCTGAAATGCCCATTTTTGTAACTGAAATTCTACACTTAAGAAGTTATATTAAGCTGCAAAACTGTAAATTGCTTCCATTACAGTGCTTGATTTCTGGAATGAATTTCTAGTAAAGCCTGAGAGTAAATAAAAAAATCTTCCATTGTTTAAGGCACTGTGCAACTTTTCTCTCCTGGGCCTTTTTGTTGGGTTTCATGAAACGTATGTCATAGTGCATGCTTGGAGTTCGATTTCTTTGGTATCTGGAATTATACTTGAGTGGCCAAATAGTAGCCTTGTAGGGGTTGTATACTGTGCTTATTTTGTCTCTTAAACCTGTACTCCAGCAGGACAAGATGCCTATTGTTTCTTTACTTCTGTGTCCTCTTGTAACAGAATGAATATTACTGTAGGTTGGACTTCCTGTGGAAGAACAAGTTCAAAAAAGAGCGGGAGGAGATTGAAACCATGGAGAACCTAAATCGGGTGCTTCTGGAGAATGTGCTTCCAGCCCACGTAGCTGAACACTTCTTGGCAAGAAACCTGAAGAATGAGGTCAGCTGTCTCTGTATATCCTCTGTTCTGCAGGAAAGCAGTGTACCCTGGAATTACACTTAATGCTGTTTTGAACAGTATGTCCATACAGCGCGATTATAGATTTACAGTCTTACCTACCTGAAAGGCTTGCTTTGCAGCACTGAATGCACCTTAATACCTTGAAATAAAAGAAGTGAAATTATACTGTGGCAATGAACTTTGCCTATTGAAGGAGGGTAAAAAAAGGTGAGGAGGAGGAAGAACAGGATGGTTGAATCAACATGGATTTAAATTGAAATCATATGCATTCAGGTGCTTTTTTTCTTTGTGATCAGAGTTGCAACCAGGTTCTGAATTTTCTTCTGTTGACTGGAGAACTTGCCTATTGGAGTAAAAATTAGCCTTTTCCCTGAAGCAGTGGCTGTGTTAATTCTGCAAAGACATTTTGAACACTGTTTACTCACTCCTTATGGACCTAATCTAAGCACCAGAAAAGTCACCCAAAAGAGCCATCTTTACTTTGGTGGAAATTAGATCTGTTCCTAATATTCCTTTACAGTATTAATAAAGCATAAAAGAATGAAAATATAAAACCATTTATAGAGAATAACAACTCTAGGGATCTTAAATACAAGAGTTTGAATTACTTGTGCATACCAAATAATTGTTCCAAAACTGACAAGAGAGGGCAGCTTTAGGGATTCATTTTTGGTCTCCTGTGTCAAAGAGGGCAACGTCCTCCCTTTCACACGGGTTTGCATTAAGCAGTACTTCATATCAGTACTTTAGTATTCCCTGCAAATACTCATTTGGTAACTAACATTGAATGAAAATTGCTGTGGGGTTCCTCTGAATGCAGTGAAGACTTTGGCTGCATGCCAAGTTGACTCAGCTCCAGTTCTCGGTTAAAGCATTAAACACAGCAAACCATCAGGAGATTCCTTTCTCATTTATGTGCTATTCCACCTCAGCTCCCCAGCAGAGCAACACCATCTGCTTACCTTTGTATTGACAACTGGATTTGTCTTGTCACCCCTCAAGATTCTTAGGTTGGAATGAGCTTTATTAAACATAATGAAGAACAGAAATTCTAATATGCTGAGCTCTCCAATACATCATGTCAACTGAAGTAAAAATGATTTGACATGATTTTAATGGCATCCTTTAAAAACAAAACAGGGAAGATCCTTTCAAATCCTGAAGTATTCAGAAATATAAGCATCTGTCATGTCTTTAGATTTGTTTCAATGTCAGCAAGGTTGTGTTGAGCCTTAAAGGACATTCTGCATGGATACGTATATACACCTAAAGATGTTAGGACAGATCAGGCCTTTGTTTTCTTTTTGGGGATATGTAAGTTAACAGATACTAAATTGAAATTTGTCCACATTTTCCTTAGTTGTGAACATTCATGTTAATATGGTTTTAGGTATGTTCTTTTCTGTTTAAAACAGATTATGAGATTAAAATCAAGCTAATGGATGAATAGTCTGTTTCAAAATACTACTTTCCTTAGTGTTTTATGCATGCATCTCTATGGAGAAAAGGGAAAACAAAGTGTGCTGCTGAAGAACAGGCAGAAGAAATGAAAGGCAAAAAAAATGAGTGGATGAATGTTAACTGGAAGAAGTGGGACTGTACTTTCAGATGACCAGCAAAGGTCATTTTATAACAGGATACATGCTATCTAATGCTTATATGCGAAAAGCAAAGTTGCTTCAGAGCAAATTGTAGTAGGTTTATTTGCTTTACCAGAACCTCTGCAGCCAAGTTTCTGTCTTCATGCTGGGTACCAGATGGGTTTCTTTCCAATTGATAGACAGATAGGAAAAAAATCTAAAATGAAAAGCAGGAAACAGGGCAGGATATCTGCACCTGCCTTGTGCAGCTTTCTCCTCAGTGCTGCTAGCATTCAGATTCCCTATTAGTAAAAAGTGGTCAAGAGCTTTTGTGCTGCAAGCTAACCAGCAAGCCTGTTACTGAGCAAGAAGAATCCTGTTTTGTTAGTTACAGGATGGAGCTAGCACCCTACTCAGAGCAAATATTCTGCCCCAGAGAAGCTGACCACCATACCCTTGCAAGAGGTGGAGTTGGACTACTTTGAATTCTCCATCCTAAGAATGTCTTCAGACACTGGAGACAAGGGGACAGAAAGAGGGACATACATACAGAACTTCAGATTTTATTAAAGAGGAAAGCAAAAGGATTGAATGCAGAAGACAGGATGATTTTATTTTGTTAAAAGAAGCAAAGCTGTTCCTTCCTGGAATGGTATTGCATTTAATTTTCTGATTAAACATTTTGAAGAGTAATGTTTCAAGAGAAATACTCATAGGAAAATTAAGACATTCAGTTGCCACAGCCTTTATTATTATGAATGATCAAAATAAACTAACTGGGAATGCCTTCTTAAAATTTTCTTATATTTCTTATTGTGACAGTCACAATTACTACTCATCTGGTTATATACCGTGCCATTTGTTGTTTCCATGCTGGTACTATGCTATAGAGCATTAGTGGGTGCCGCTATTGCCACAGTATTAGAGAGGAAGGAAGAGGAATGCTGTTGCTGAATTCCTTCACCCAAAATTGAAATCAAGTTACAGGGAAGGTGACTTGAGGAAATAGAAGGAAGGCTGAGTTAACCACAGAATGTAATCTCTGTACCTTGTTAAGGAAACCTTCCTGTCTGACGATCCAGGAGCTGGTCAGGGAGTCATTCTTGCACTGCCTGAGCTGGGCCTGAAGTCCCTTCACAGCAGGCAGCACAGTTGTTGCCTAAAACGAGGAAAAGAACTTTCCAGATAATATTAGTGTAGATAAAATAGAGACTAGGTCATTTAATGAAAATGCACACCCAGTATAGGGTTCTTACAAATTTATAACACTAATTAATTATCATATCTACTGGATATACCCAACCCAAGAATCGCCCATCCCCAGAACCTCATTGGGTCTGCCACTTTGGAGCTTCTCCAAAGGTTTTGGGCCTTCTGTCTATCTTGCTTTGACTACAACATATCTCCCAGGTGCATGTGTCCCAAACAGGATGTCCTTGCTAAAATCTTTTCCTTGAAAAGAACATTAAACAGAATTTCAAGAATGTGGCACAAACCATGAGAAAGTGGTTTTAGTAACTGTCAACTACTGCCTTAAGTATGAGAAACTATACAGCTATATTAATATATACAAATACATAAAAATCTTAAGGCATCACAGTCAGACCAGGTTTCCTTACCGGATCGACCCTTGGGATTTCCACAGCAGAGTCTTGGACATCTGGATCCTTAAAACAATTAAATCATGGTGCAACAACAGAGTAACAGCTCAAGCTGTGAATTGCAATAATATATTCGATCCCTACTGCACACAGTCATGGTGGAGCTTCAGTAATGCTCTGGTTATGGCATCCTTAGAAAATACAGATAAAATCTAGTAAGAAATAAATTGCCTTGTCCAGATGCTTGTGTTCCTCCCTGTTGGCCACTTTTTTCATGTTTGCCTAGAATATCCCTCCCTTCCTTCCTTCCTTTTTAGACTATTGCTGTGGTGAAGAGATGCTCTCTCATCTCAGTGGTCACAGAAGAGAATGCAGAATCTGACATAACTAAGTTTTAGTTCAGGTGACTTCTTTCCCTTTGCCTCATCTCCTTGTTATGGAAAAGAAATTACAATTATTTTGTCCTATTAGGCATCTTGTCATTTTAGGTTAGGAATTATCAGTCAAGATTGTGTTGTATTATGCATTTGTAGTGCATTGGGTTTGTGATTTGGGCTCAGTTTTCTAGTTATTACAATAGCACAAAGAACTAATAATAAATTAGATACTGTTATGAAAAATTGAAGAACCAAGAAGAAAAAAATCATCAAAATGTTGTATATGTTCAGTCATTTTAAAAAACGTGATTTATACACCATTTAAAATTAATAAATGTAAATAAATGCAAAAAAATCCACCCGACCATGGTCTTCAGGCATTCCAGCTACTGCAGTGCCTCCCATTTCAGAACCTGGGCACTGCATATTAATAAGGAAACTTATTTACAGCTGAGTATGATAGATTTTTTTTTCCTCTGTATTCTGTTTTCTTTTGGACAGGATCTATATCATCAGTCATATGACTGCGTCTGTGTCATGTTTGCCTCTGTTCCGGATTTCAAGGAATTTTACACAGAATCCGATGTAAATAAGGAAGGCTTGGAATGTCTCAGGCTGCTGAATGAGATCATTGCTGACTTTGACGATGTATGTACTTCTAACAGTCAACATACGGTTTCAATCCTAGTAACTCGGGGTATGCGACGGTAAAGAAACATACTTGAACGGGAGAGTGGGAGACCAGGCAGAAAAGAACTTCTGTGTGCCTGGTCACATAGAAAATACTTACAGGGAGTATTAAAGGAGAAATATATTTATGTGGAGTAAGTCAGATACTGATCTGACATCACACTCAATTGCTTTTGATTTGCTCTAATAAGTACCCTATGTGTATATCTGATAGAGAAATTTTGCCCTTTAGCTGCAGCTCATGAGGCAGTCACATTACGTGCGATATATTAACAACTAGTGTCTAAAGTCAAATAAAACTTTGTGTTAGCCCTGATCTGTGCTGTTCTCACACAGATCATTGACCAGTTGATACACAAGCAAAATCAAATTCTAATGTTCCATTCTGTGAGGTTACAAGCAAGTAAAGGGTATGACTACAAATGGATTGTGAAAACGCAGCTCAAAAGGCCTCACTGAGAACAGTATTTGTCTTTATTAGTGATGAAGATACCAATAAAAGGTATGAAGATCATGTCATGAATCAGAGAGCACAGTGTGGATTTGCTGATCTGCAGCTATAGAGGGTATTGTAGCAGCAAACCCATTTGAAGAACATAGGGTGTCCAGTGTCCAAAACAGCTTGGGATATGAACTAAAGTCCTTGAATTTTAGTCCCACTGACATGGACCATCCCACTGGCATGGAAGAGAAGCTTACTTTGAGAAAGCTGCTTAAAGCTGAGCTGTTAGCTCACACGATGACTCAGTTCCAATATCAGTGAGTGCAAAGTCTATTGACTTTTAAGAGCTGTATGTACAATAAGGTGGAATTTATTCTCATTCAAATAAATTTAGTCCCTCTTTAATAAAAAGGTATTTTAGATGACAGAAATTCTCTTTCACTGGAAATTTTAACCATTGTTTTATCCATCCTTAAGTTCTTCATCCTGTATGTATGTGTGAAGCCATTTGGAGTCTAGATTGAAACTGTTCTAAGAATTGATGCTCTGAGTGGTGTTAGAGTAACAAGGCTGCTGATGTGAAAAATGAATAACTGTCCTTGTTTTACAGTTATTGTCAAAGCCAAAGTTCAGTGGTGTTGAAAAGATAAAGACCATTGGAAGTACTTACATGGCAGCAACAGGATTGAGTGCTACACCCAATCAAGAACAGTGTCAGGTACAAAAAAAATGTTCTTGCTTAATAAACAACATGTTCAAATTGAAGCTGCCATTTTTATTAGTTATGTATAATACTGTGGCCTAGTTTTTCTTCTTATTAACATAGATTGTATTGGACAAGTGTATACTTTAGTAGTCTCAGTGAATTGTTCTTCACATTGCAGTTTGAAAATGCCACCTCTGTATTTGCTAAAACAGGCCTTATACTCTAAATACAATATACGATTTTTATTCTTACATGCTGCATCAGAACTGGATTTATAGACTGTACAGAAGACTTCAAGAATTAATGTTTTCCGTTGTAAGCTGGGAGGGCTGAGTAGCTTTACTAACTATACACTTAGAGAACCCTCAGACTCAGCACTGAGAATGTGTTCCTTTGTTTCTAGTTCATTTAATATGGTAGGATGAGGTACTGCAGTCAGTGGAAATTAGGTTCAGAGAAGCAATTCATAACTCTCAAGCAAAAATCTTGCTTTTGCCATGATCTTTAGAGTACTACAGGTTAGCAACAGAGAGAGAGCAATTATGAATCAACACAGTCTGTGCTAAGGATTAATGTACTCTTGCCAAACTCATGTTCCTTCTAGACAGAAGCAATTACCACATGAACTGTAGACCCTAAGGATTCTGAGGGGAAAAAAATATTTCAAATTAGCTCTGACATTTAATATGGGGAGGTGAAGGGATGGAGAAAATGCAGAACTGTAGACTGGAGATGAGCAGACGTAGAGAGCTATCAGTCATTACTAAAACTAGTGTGCACAGGAAGAAATCATTTGAGTTACTTCAGCAAATATAAATCAAGAGATCCATGTTTTAGCATTCCTTTCATGATTTAGCTGACATTTTCTAAAGAAATCCACCAGAACTCAGTAGCCTTCAGTCCAGATTCCAAAAGATGCACAGATACTGCAGTACCTACTGTAGTGACTGACTGCTAGACATACTGCTGGGAACCACCCCCAGCTTAAAATAAGTGTCCAAGAAAGACTGAGTGCTTGAGGAGAGGGCCTGAATATATCAGCTGAAGAGGAAACCATCTGCCTTAGCTAAGAGAGAACTCCAAAGGAAACAGGCTTCATTCATCTAAACAGCTGCGTCGGCAAGCACCACTACTGGCCCACTCTAGGCTGATGCATCCACTCCGTGAATCATCTCTGAAGTTGTCATCTGTCCATCTCTTCTGTCACTTTATCTCAAAAAATGAGGAAGATTCAGTAATTTCTCACAGAGATCAGTGGGTCCTTCTCTTATGAAATCATTCACTTGACAGGGTTCTTCTCTGGGCTGTGGGAGACCAAAAATCAATTTTCTCCTTGACCTAAAGGGACTCAAAACAGTACTTTGAAATCAGGTTACTTTGTTGATGTATGAGGAGAGATTAAGTCTATGGCCTTTATAAGTGATGTAGATTCTGAGCCAGTAAATTAGGGGGCAGAGTGGGGTTGCCCTCTTCCTCTTTTCCTCTTGTATTTTGTTCATTTTCACATCTGTTAGATGTTCTCAGAGGTGCTTGCTTATTCTACCAGATGAGGTCAGTGGAAGAACTCTTAAAATTGTGAATTTCACTGGATCATAAGCATTTAATAAGGGTGCAGAGCTGTGCAGTAGTGAGAGACAGAGACTTTGTGGGGCTGTCCATAAGCATTATTTATTATGAAAGGTCATAAAATAGAAGCAAACATTTAGATAAAATGAATTAACAAATCCTAAGCACACATAGAGTGCCTGTGGGATTAGATAGTAGCTAATCAGTTATTTGAGACTCGAAACATTAGATTAGGCATTAGGTTTGGATCTATCATCTCTGACTGTAGTTGTATGAGTAAAATGCATCCTCATCTCATGGCCATTGTTTGGTCTAACTGATGCTGGACAAGGTACCACCTTCTACATTACTTTTCTGCATTTTCCTGCTGGCATTAGGACATCCTGAAAGGTTTAAGGGCTTTCAAGTGTTCAGTGATTTTGGTTGTATTCTCTCAACAACTAAGGCTTGGGGAAATGATTTTACTCTGTCTTTTCAATTAAGGAACCTGAACGACAGTATATGCACATAGGAACTATGGTGGAGTTTGCATTTGCCTTGGTGGCAAAACTGGATGTCATAAACAAGCATTCATTCAATGACTTCAAGTTACGAGTAGGTAAGTATCACAGGATTTTAAGAGACTATGTTATGGTTTTAGTTAAATGAGAAAGATTGTTTGTTGAATTTTTCGTGCTATCACATAGCTCCAAGTGAGCCATTGTTTATTTTTGTTTTGTTCTGTTTGTTCTCCTTTTTATTTTTAATGAAATTGTATCCTTTTCCTCCTTCATTCAGACTTCTCCTAACTTTAAAAAGTTGTCGGTCTTTGCGGGGAGGGAAATAAACAAAAGAAAAGGAGGGTTTTACCTCATCAGAGGTCTCACCTCCTGAACATATTGTCATTAAACCAAAACAGAATATCATGGAGGAAGGGGAGATTTCAGTGTGAGGTACCAGCTGACTAAAGTATTAGTAGAACTGACCAGAAGGGCCATAATAGTAAACAGCATCATCCTTACCCTGTTTAAAATCATTGTATTGCCCCTCAATGTCTGCTGTTGTCACAAGGAGTGTTTCAAGGCAGAACTCAGGAAAGAGCAGTATTCCTGAGTAAAGAATGGTTGAAAAATTTTGTTTGCATGGCTCTGAATGGTTTTATGCTACATACATTTTTTTAAGTTTACCGATACCAAAAGGCACAAAAAACCCTCTGAACTGGGCTTTGCAAAACTGTATAAAGGGTTTCAGAGGACAAGAGCTGAGAGGGGTCAGTGAGGCTGAAGTTTGAAATACTTTGCACGTACTAAACTCAAGCAAACATACAAAAATTAATCTTTTCCTTCACAGTGTTAGACAAGGGAGGGCGTTTGTTACTCAGATAAGAACAAAGATGACTAGTTATTTATCTTTGAAAGGGATATGCCTTATGTTTCAGTTTCTAATTGTTTCTACTTGTGTGTCATGGTATTTCTAAAATGAAATAGACAGCTGCATGTAAGTGATGGAAAGAATGATGAAATAAATGAATTCAGAGCTGGTCAAGAACCATATGTTTCAAAATATTTATTTCCTGATAGCAGTATACAGCAGTTTTATAATGCAGTATGTAAAGTGGAAAGTGTGAAATTAAAACAGTAAACAAATATTGAAAACCCATAAATCCTGTAAATATGTCAAAAGTGTTTGATTTCCAACAGTTATTCTCATGTCTTGGATTTTTCTTGCTGTGCTGCTTGCTTTTCCTTTCAGCTGCCTCTCTTATGTTTATTTCACAGTGCTACCCACTGGCGAAACGTGCTGTTTTCTGACTTGAAATAGGTGCTCCTTAGGGCATAGTTTTGTATTCTTTGCTAAAGCAAAAAAATGACAAAGCAAATCTGCAGTATGCTTTCTTCTTAGAGTGTTACAGAACTTGATAGGTTTAAAAGAAATATGTAGAGATACCATATTTCTGTACAGAACAAAGTTCTCTTTTTATCATAGATGACATGGCACATACTTGCAAACATACTTATATCAGCAGCATCAGTATGGGTAAAGAGCTGCTGTTTGTTGGGTCTACATCTGCAAACTGTTTAAAGCAATACTGGCTCCTTCAAGTTGGGGATCATGAAGAAAACTTTCGAAGGGGAAAGAAAAAAGACATACTTACTTGGTATTTTTCAAGTGCTTGCTGAAGGTTCCAGAGAACTCAGACTCCTTTGCTTCATGAAATGAGGAACATTTAAGTCTACAAAGGAACAGAGGCCCCAGTCTGGTATTTTTGCCATCTTAATCCAACATAGGCACTGTTGCCTGGAATACCTAGGAAGAAAACTTCCACGACAGGGCAAGGCAGAGAAAAATCCTTTACTATGAGTTTAGCTATAGCAATCCATGACACGCTCGCCGGGATCACAGAATTCTACAAATTTATGATGCTACTTAATTTCCCTATCTAGAAAATACATTCAATGTCTAATTAGCTCCCCCCCCTACTATCTCTAACCACCTCCCAAGAAACACCCCCTTAGAATTGAGTCGGTGGTCCCAAGACCACTCCTTCCTCCCCCCACCCTTGTCTTCATCACATTACATCTTCTATTGGGAGTTCTTCCAGTCCCCTCTAACCCCATCTCTATACTACGACTAAACAATATTGTATTTTGACTATAACATGTTCTAATAGCTATCTGAACACAGCCTAATATCTCCCCCTTAGCAGAGAAACAGGCTTCAAGAAAAATCTAGCTTAAGTATTTGGTACAGGGGTTATAAACTATTTTTTAAATGTAAAAGACTATAAAACTATATAAAACTACATTAAAATCTGCAACTATATTAGGGCTTATGGCAACAGCACCACTGAGATACTCACTTCCCATTTTCACTTCACTTCTTCTCCCCACAACCTGATGATGAAAGCATCTGATTATCCATACCAATTACAGCCACAAAAACATTTGAACATCTACCTCTGACATAATTGACTTATACACAAACTGCCATTTGTAAAATCCTCTCAGGCAGCACCTAATACCAGAATTGTTGCAACTCACCAGGGGTCTCAGCTTTCATAATTTTCTGCGAGTCCCCAAAATGCTACTGTGCTTTAGGAGGTACACAGCCCACTGTGAGGCAAGGCAGGAGAGCACCTTGATGATATTTCAGGCATTCCTCCCCTTCTGTTAGCTGAGGTACTCAATTTCTCATACAAACTTAGATAAGCTTTTGCAGCAAGTTTTTCAGAGGCACTGCTTTTTTGGCAGAAGAGAGACTGATGTGTTGTTTTTCATATACTTAGTAATTAGAACATTTGTCTGTGTTGTAGGTGAATTAATTTGGTTCCTGATTTTGACTGAGGCCAGGCTATGAGCCCAGGCTGTACGATACTTTAAAATGAGATGTTCTCTGTCATTCCTGATGACCAGTATTTGCTATTTCATGAAATGATTAAATATCACTTTGGATATGAGAGAAAGACAAATTGTATCACTCTCTGTTGGAGCATTCACCTGTACTGAGAGTACTGCTGTTCCAGCCTTGCCCCAACAAAGACTCATGTGTGTCATGCAAGGAATAACATAGAGCAGGATATCCCAGAATGCCTGAGTGGCCAGAACATCCTAAGAAATACAGGTAGAAGTCTCCTCAAAGGAGGAGGGATCTGAAGCTGGCTCTTCAACCCTGCAAGTATTACTTGAACCATCCATGGTGGTGGCATCCACGGTGGTGGTTCAGGAAGATAAAAAATTAAAGTCCCCTCCTGCCTACTGTATTTTCTAGGAAAGTCCCACTGCACTGCCCCAGTTTCTGGACCATGGCAGAATGTATGCCACACACATCTCTTCAGTATTCCCTGCTAGCCAGATGGCTTTTGCAGATTCCATTCTTAGGTCCCTGGTGCTTTCTACACATTGGTTGTCATGAATTAGAAAGACCCATCCATGGTTTGGTTGTTAATGCAGTGTGTTGGCAAGGCCCAAGTCCCTTTGTGCATTTACTACCAAGCACTAGTTCCACTTGTTATCTTTTTAGGATTTGCATGTTTTCCCAATTCTCTGTATTTAACTTCTATAGTCACTTTTTCCAGGGTTTCCAAGTGAGCTTACAGTGTGGTTGCTAGCCTGTGCTGCCATGTTACACACTAGATGAGACAGCTCTGAGATCCCTCTCTGTCCTACAATCACACTTTCAATTTTGGTGCATAGATATAATCCTAGTGATGGTTTCTGTCAAGGAATTAGTAGAAGTCAGTTACAATCTGTTGAGGTAATTTTAGAATTCCAAACTACTCACTTGTTCAGGATTTATTTTTCACTAACTTGGCTTTCCTGCTCATTGTTAGGTATAGTAACAATTATAGTACATTTTATGCTGGTTAACAATAGTACTTTTGATTTTGCCTCCTTGTTTCTTTCCCTACTAGCAGAGTTACTCCCTTTACAGATATAACATAGGTTACAAACTGACTGCAAGATAAAAAATACCCAGAATCAAATAAGGGATGATACTGTATTGTTCTACACCATGCTTAATCAAATTATTTGAATACATATATTTATACTGCAATTATTTAAGACCATTCTGTGGTCAATCTAGCCTTCAGAACAAGGCTTCAAATCCTTTCAGGTCATTTGCATTAGTTTATTCTACATTTAAGAAGCAAAGAATACTACAAGCATAAATGAAAAGAAGTTCTTATATGTCCATTTTACCAGAAGTTGCTGCTCTCCCACAGTGTGTTCCTCATGGTACCTAATAAAGAGAGTAATAGGCTATTAGGATGCCAATGGTTTCAAATACCAAATTTACTCAGGATGGGAGGGATCTGTAAAACTAAAATTAGATGAGCTGACATTCTCCTGCTGTAAATGATGGATAAAACCATGGTGAGCAGACTATTCACTGCTGCACTCACTGTTCAGCGTGGGCCAAATGCTATGTTCATTGACTTGCTCTGTTGCCAAATGTGCTGTGTGTCCTTGTTTGGTAGATCTTTACAGAACAGTAGAACCAATTAAGTTGGAAAGGAGCGCTGAGGTCATCGAATCCGACCTGTGGCTGAAAGCCATCATGTCAGGCAGACTATGGCACTAAGTGTCATGTCCAGTCTTTTCTTCAGCACCGGCAGGGTCGGTGACTCCACCACCTCCCTGGGCAGCCCATTCTAATATCCAGTCACTCATCTTATGAAGAAATTCCTCCTAATGACCAACATAAACCTCCCCTGGAACAGCTTGAGGCTGTGTCCTCTCATTCTCTCACCAGTTGTCTGGGAGAAGAGGCCAAACTTGCCCTTGCTACGAGCTTCTTTCAGGCAGCTGTAGAAAAGTGATAATGTCTCCCCTGAGCTTCCTCTTCTCCAGGCTGAACAACCCCAGTTCTCTCAGTTGCTCCTAACAGGACTTGTGCTCCAGACCCTTCACTAGCCCTTCTCTTCATTCCTAATGTTAATTTGTGATGTTTTCCAGGTATAAACCATGGTCCTGTAATAGCTGGAGTAATTGGAGCTCAAAAACCACAGTATGATATATGGGGCAATACAGTCAATGTGGCCAGCAGGATGGACAGCACTGGTGTCTTAGATAAAATACAGGTAAGTCTTGATTTTGGACTAGGATTTATCTTATTCTTTTGTGTTTGTTTAGTTCTTAAAAAACATAATGGAATTTGCACACTAAACAGGTCTTTGTTTTCAAACTATGTAAAGAATTAAAAGGAAATTATAAGGAAAATGGGAGGAGGAGCAATACTTTGTCTTGACCCTACAGAGGCATATAGTGGAACAAGTCCTGGGTTGCCTGGAAATGCATCCCTAGAATAAGAGAGATTTTGAGGGAAATCACATTTTTATTCAGTGAATTTCTAAACTCATAAAATACTGGCTATCATATCTCTGAAGGGCAATCTTGATGGTAGTTATTTCTAAGTAACCAAAATGATCGTAACTCCTGTACATCAAGTTAAATCCATAAAGCTATCATGAAACTTCGCTTGTAATGAACCATGCTGATTAACAACCTTTGTACATTATTATTTGCATAGATTTTAGATAGACCTGTATATAAAAGAGCTTCAATTTTCTAACTTTGTAGTGATTCCACAGTCAGAGATCACATTTGTAAGTATCTGCCTAGTATGCTGCCTAGCACTTTGGGATCCCAGCATGCAATTGAGAGCCCTTCAAATCTATCATTGAGATTCAGAACTAAGTAATGGAAAAGTAAAGTTGCAAACTGTTAGTCAAAAATAAAAACGGAATGTTGAAGCAGTGATGTCTACAAACAGTTGCTTGCTTCACAAAGAAACACAGATAGTCTGAGACAAATGATGCTGTTGAACAACTTCTGTCCTAGTGGGCTTTCACCTAAAATGGCAAAACGGCCTAAAGTTTGGTTCACTGCCAGTTCTGTGAGAAACTGGCAACAGCAGCTGTGAGAGGTGATGCTAACATCTTACTATCAGTTCACTTACACAGCCTTAGAATTTATAAAAAGATGAGGAAGCCTATGTCTACAAAAGTGAAAATAAGCTCCTGAAGCTGAGAAAAGTCCACTGTGAGGAAGAGTGTTGTCTCTAGTGCCATTTGTGTATCTACAAGCTGTTTGCAACTGTAGGTACAGAAGTGGTTACACCAAATTTGATACTTGATGTAAGTGATTAGAATGGGCATCCAGCAACAGACTACTTGAAAGCTCAGGTCCTCAAAGCTCACTTGAGACTCTTAAAGGCCTTACAAGCATTATAGCAAAGGCCTTATATTTGTGCAGAACGTGTTCTCTTCACACCACACTCGGGAAGAGGATTCTGCTTTGCTTTGTTATCAACACTGGTTGTATTACTGTATTGTTGCAGGTTACAGAGGAGACAAACAACGTCCTGCAAACACTGGGGTACATGAGCACCTGCAGAGGAATAATAAATGTAAAAGGAAAAGGAGAATTGAAGACATACTTTGTACATACTGAAATGACAAGATCCCTTTCACAAGGGAATGTGGCATCTTGAAGATGCTTGTACGTGTCATCAATACCATATTTTCAGGAAAGTATCACGCACTTTTTAACTACATTTTGGCCCTTAACATGCGTGCTATTTTCTGGTATGTGGCACTTATTTTAATATGGCTGCAGAATAGTCCCATGAGCCATCATTTTGCACCTTGATATTCCTATGTTCAAGGACAGTTGCGGTGTACGCTATAGGACTGGAAGATTGTACTGCTACTTGCACTGTTATTCAAAGACAAGAAAAGAAGGAATAGGAATCAAAAGGAGATAACGCGTCCTGAAAGGACTAAGAGATATGTTAGTGACAAATGTGGGGAAAAAAGGCAATAAAGCTAGGGGTGCATACTATTTTCTGATGCATGGTGTTTTCTGGAAAATACAGTCGCTCCCCAATAGCATCCACTAATCTGGTATTAAAGTATACAGTATTTGTAAATAGGTTTACTCTGTCCACACATGATTTGGATGTGATCACCAGTTGCATCTCATAGCCAGGGACACGTTGGGTGGCTTGCTGACATTCTTTCTGAAGAGAGAACTGACAATGCTGGAATAGTTTTGTACAAACGTGTCAAATGTTTTGAAGCTATTGTCTTTTGTAAGGTTAATTCATTAAAAGTTTATATGTACTTTGTCTTACTGTTGCTGTCTCTTAGTTATGCTTCCTTCCATAGCTTCTGTTGCTCTAAACCTGCGTGTCTTCTGCTGCTGCTGCTGCTGCTTTTTATTCAGCAGTTAGACTTTGAGGCAGGCTATGGGCCAGCTATCTCAATAGCCTTGGTCAATAATACCTGCCAGACTTGCTATTGTCTTTCAGAAACTAAATCACCTCTACTGTCTTCAGTCATAGGTGGTATCCTAAGCACTTTGCAGTAATTTACTCCCTAGGTGATACAGAAGACTTACTTCAAATGCATGAACACAGGCAAAGTGGGGCATACTGAAAACAGTTGTAGTGTTGCTACTTCACAGCTGGCTGACAGTGCTTAGACAATAACTGAGAGAAGCTGTACAAGGGAAGAAAAGTTTTGTTTGTTTTGCACTTTGGCAACCTCTTTTTCCCTTACATACCTTTCACATAACCTTTGCATTGTTGGACTTCATGGAGTATTTAAAGTAATAGTCTTATTTTTCAGGACATGGGTATGAGTGAAAGATGCAAAAAACGCTGTTTTGTGGATATTCAGGATTAATTTAAATTCCACTGAATTAAAAAGTATCACACTTGCAGAGTTTCATAGATGAGACAGGTGAAAGTCAGAAAAAGCAGGTAATTTTACTATCTATGCTCCTTTGAAGCATAGATAGTAACAATTAGTATTTGCTTTGTTGCAATTAGTACTTGAAATTAACAAGACCAAAAATAATAAAATCATTCTATTTACAAAACAGCATGTAATTACAAGGTTTTTTCCTGACTGATACCATATGAATATGGAAGTCAACTTATGCGTTATTAGCTCTGGCATGATATTGAAATGTATAAAGTATTCAGCTATTTCATTCATGTGGCATATATATATACACCTATATATACATATATATATATAGGTATATATATATATGTGTATGCATTTGTATAGTATTGGTGTCCTTTCAGAAGAAGTTCCCATAACTGTGGGTCATTAACACATGGCATCAGGCCACAGTCTTACTGAGTGTAGCACAGGTTATTCACAGCAGCCGTCTGCCCACTAGCAAAATGGAATGACAGTAGATTTTTAAGTGCCTACATTTGTTGTAAAACAGACAATCTGAATTTTGGTCCCTCTAAGTTAGTCTAAAATAAAACTGTAAGTTATTTCAGTTATGTTCAACATAACATACTTCATTTTTCACCCAGAGTTGGAGACTTTTAATCAGTAATTCTCAAGATAGGTGCTCAGTCTAATAAAATCTCATGAAAAATATTTTTGTGGTCTTTATGATTTCTTCATTTTAGTTAATAAGTTAAGATAAATATTTTCCAGTGGAATTAGACTTTCCAAATAGCTCACATGGCAGCAAAAACCAATGCCCCAGTCATTGACTAAAGCAAGCTGTCACTTAGCTATGCTTAAGACTTCTCCTAAATCCCTCCTTACCACTTACTATGAATCTGTTCTAGGAACACTTTAAAAAGTTATTGATCTCCTTCTTAGACTTTGAATGTACTCCAGGCCTTTAAAATCATTGTGGTATTACCACAGGTCAACGCAATCACTTCGTACTGTGGATGAAACCCCTTTATGTAAAGTTGTTTCTATTATACTGTCATATATATGTGCAGCTTTCAGGTAGCACCTGTACATTCAGGATTTTGCTTTCATTTGTATTCTTGAACATCATTAACAAACCTTCTACCTAGCTCAATAGCCTTGTTTCTTTGATTTTTATAAAAGTAAAACAATATTATTTCTGTAAGCTATGAAATGTTAAAACATCTGAGTGGTGGAGAGCAAGACTAGTCCAATGAAGTATAAAGAAAGATATATGTGTGCCCTCCAAGAGGATGCTGGAAATGCCCATGTTCAGAGCACTAATATTTCACTGGTATTCTTCTCCCATTCTGCAATTGCCTTTGGGTTCTTGCAGCCAAGTTCTGCAAAAGAACAAGAAAGTGGGCAACAGATAGACATCATACAGGTAGTACCATGCCCAAAGAAAGCTGCATACCATTCTCCCTCTAGCTGTCAGTTACTGAGTATTATCTTTCTAGTGCCGAGAAACTATTTGTATTTAATAAATACCTCTTGTCTTCCAATGCATTTTACATCTACTGTTAATACTGTTTTATTTTTCCGCTGTCTAGATTCACCCACAGTTCTTGTATCCTCTTTCTTCCTCCTCCTGCAGCAACTTCAGGCTCGGTAACTGGATATAACACTACTCATTTATCAGTGTGTAACTTGAAAAACTTTATGATAATCACACATTCCATATATTCTACATCACAATAAGGTTCATCAAGTTCTACAACTGCCATGTTGGTGACATAGTTCACAGGTTGCCAGTGAACCACGGGGTGTGACTTCCAAAAGTGCAATGTAAATGCATTTCATGCTGTGAGGCAGTAGCCAGAAGATCAATATACAAGTGATTCACTGTAGTCTGGGAAGAAGAAATTCAATGGGAACACCTGGGAAGCCTGCTGGAATTCTTTTTCAAAGTCAGTGCTTTGCTCCAATTTATGGAGGGCTACCAAAGGGCAAGAAGAAAGATTAGACTTGCAGATACTTTTATTAACTATGAAAGTAGTTGAGATTACCTGTAAATTAATGCTATTTAGCTGCTGTTTCTAAAGAGAGACAGTAGTATCTTATTTATGTTATGTGAAAGGCATTTTTCATTCTTTTTGTATTTCTTTTTGTTTCCTCTATTTTGCAAAATAGCTTTCCATGAGAAACAGGTAGTTCCATCTGTTTCTAAAGCAACAGCTGTGCATATGTGAAAGTAGAGCTGTTGCCAGTCTGTCCTGTTTTGTTTTCAGAACCTCATGTCAGGACAAATAATAAAGCTATGGTGTCAAGATGCTTTATATAGCAGAAGATTTACTGTTAAAAGACACGATTATCTTGTACTTTGATATGTAGTTTTTCTTTTGGTTGTGGTTATGAATAAATATACTTTTATTTTTCATTTTCAGATAGTAGATTCTCCTTCACTTGATGTAGATACTACCCTTCAACACTTTTTAGAGGTGGATCCTAAACAATTTTAAGTCTAAGGACTTTTAGTTTTATTCTTTATTTCTTGTCTAAAATAATGGAGTGATGCTGAGGAAGAAACAAATGTAGAATATGTGTGCCTTAAATAAAACATGTAATTAAAAGAGAATTTTTTGTTCCTTGAAGTAATTCAGATTTCTATGGATTTGTCAAAAGTAGTGTATAAATCAATTGTAACTGGTTTACCCTAAAGTTTGCTACATGTTAATTTTAAGCATTTTCAAATTTAGGGGCAGGAGTTATTCAGGTTAATGTAGTTTTTGATTTGTCAAAATGCAAGGTAAGGGTATTTTATTTGTGTTTGCAGCTATGGGGATATGAACCCCTTTATGTTGTAGGATGCCCTGTTTAAAACAAAGATTCTGCCAACCGTTGTTAGAAATTTTTTCGATGGGACATTTTCCAAATCTATTTGTAGACACTGAGATGCTCTTCATGAAAATCTCAGTTTTGACAGGAAAAAGTACATGTGAAATATTTTGAAAAGTTGATGTTCCTGGACTAGAATTTTTCGTGTTTGCATTACAAAACAGTTACAAATAGCAATTATTGTGAGAGTAATGTCACCTCATGTATAAAACTGTATTACTCTACTTACCAAGAGGGTTATTGAAGGGAGTATTTGTCTGAATTGGAGCAGGTATCAGTCAACTATAGTGGGTTGTGTGGCAAGGTTTGGGTAGCAGAGAGGTGGGGGCAGGGCTATAGAGATGGCCCCTGTAAGAAGCTGCCAGAAGCTTCCCCCATGTCTGACAGAGCCAATGCCAGACAGCTCCAAGAGAGATGTGCTGCTGGCCTAAGTTCAGCCCATCAACAGTGGTGGTAACACTTCTGGGATAGAGTGTTTAAGAGGAGGAAAAAAGTGCTGCAGAAACAGAAACCAAGGAGAGGAAACAACTGTTCAGACACCCAGGTCAGTGAGAAAGGATGGGGAGGAAATGTTCCAGGCACTGGAGCAGAGGTTCCCCTGCAGCCCATGGTCCAGACCATAATGAGACAGGTTGTGCCCCTGCAGCCCATGGAAGTTCATGGTGGACCAGACAAGCCCCTACAGCCCATGGACAATCCCATGCTGGAGCAGGTGAATGCCCAAAGGAGGCTGTAACACTGTGGGAAGCCCACATTAGAGTAGGCTCCCAACAGGACCTGTGGGCCCATGGAGAGAGGAGCCCATGCTGTAGCAGGTTTGCTGACAGGACTTGTGACCCTGTGGGTGACCTTCAGTGGAGCAGCCTGTTCCTGAAGGACTGCAGTCCATGGAAGGGACCCATGCTGGAGCAGTTCATGAAGAAGTGTAGACCATGGGAAGAATCCACATTGGAGAAGTTCATGGAAGACCCCAGGCTTCTGAAAAGCCTTCCTGTCTGAGATGGGCAACCAGTCAATAATTGGGATCTAGAAGAAACAAGCAACTGGTTTGGCCCAAAGCTAATGGAAAGGGGAGAGTTTTTGAGCTATTTTTGTTTCAGCCTCTCAGGGGCCATTGAATGGAGTATTTTTGGCAAAGACTGTCTCTCCTTAGTGACTCAGCCAAAGGTCATGACTACATGGCAATCTGATACATGTTGAGGTCAAACAGTTAGGACAGAAGATGGATTGCTAAACCTTAATTTGACAGCAGACTAGTCATCTGAGCTCTAAGTGACATGAGTTTAAAACAGGTGCCACAGCTTGTAGTAAGAAAACAGCCACTGTGTTTTGTTGTGTATTAATGAACTATCCAGTTATATGTCGTCTGTCCTCTTGTGTCCATCTTGTCTCCCTTCCCCTGTTGTCAGTGTCTCTGTTGTGTCTCCTCTCCCCTCCTCCATTACTATTTGCTTCACATATTACTTATAGGAATTTTCTTCAAGGTTATTCCATAAGCCAGTTTGACATATCAGATCAGTGACCCTGCCTTTGAGACACTATGGTTATAAAAGTACATACCAACATGTTTGAAACTTAGGAACCTTAGCAGTGGAACCTGAAGGGGTATTATTACTCTCTAAAAAGGTAGGCAATTGAACTTCTCAGCCTTAAGATACCAAATTCAAAGCAACTTTTAACACTTTGGTCTCTTAGCTCAGCTGTCTTTGAATGCATAGTTTTCACCATATAGATTAAAATTTCTTCATTGTTTACATGTTCATATTTAAGTTACTAAGGAAACAGACTGACCTTCCATGCTGCTCTATAACAGGAACATGTACTTAACAGTAGGATATTAGTAAAGTCTGCTTGCAACTGGAACAAACCCCCCATGGCATTCATATCCTGCTTCTGGGGAGTCTGCAAAAGCTGACCAGAAAGAAAAAATGTTTTTAAGTTTCAAATAATTATAAAAGGATTTATGCCTTCATTGGGAAGGAAAAAAGTAACTGAAAAACATAGTTTTTAATTATTTTGAATGGAGGGAAGGAGCATGGCACATCTGTAGCAAACATCCAGCAATATTTTTAACACTCTGTATTGCAACCAGATGCTGTAATTCAATTTAATGTGACCAGTTTAATGTTAATCAGAATGAGGTACATGAGAACAGCAGGGAGAAAACTGGAGAGAAACCTTTCAGATCTGACTTCAGAGCTCTTGCCTAGCTTAGCTTATATCTCTGACAAACAGTTTCTTGTGGCTCTATTTATAGCTGCAGTTTCAGCTGAGCTGCTTTTTATAAATGGACTTGCTATCTCTTTGTGCTCGGACTAAACTACAAAAAAGCACTTGCACAGTGGCAAGTGGGTCTCTGCGTGGGAAGCTGATGTAAGGCAGCTGTTGGATTTTCAATTCCACTGCTCACTTACACTGCGCTAATTTGGCCCATGCTACAGAAAGAAGAGGATCTTAATTGGTATAGGGACATTATTAGATAAGCAGATGGAAATTGTCACAAATGTTTTAAAAAACCACCCACACAAGTCTGCAGGTTATAAATGCCTCCACACTGCACTCGCAAAGAAGCAGGAGTCTATGTTGTTCAGTGGATTGGTGATGGGAGAGTGGCAGTTACATAGGGATGAGACTTCTGTGAGCTTGAATTATTGCCTGGCTCCAGGATGCCTGAAACAATCAGCTATGAAGATTTCTGGTACTCTGAAAGTTGGGGGGTTCAAAAAGACTTTTTCAGTCTGTCAGTTCAGTAAAATTCAAGGTCCTTGCTCTTGTGAAAGTGCTTGCCAGAAGATACTGGTAGCAATAATAGCAGTCAGGCTGTACCTACAGCACTGTGGTTCTACAACTGTGGTTGCAGAAAAGAAAGACAAACCAAACCAGTCTACTCCCAGATCCCCAAAAGGCACAGTAAGAAGCAGCACAGCCATAGTAGTGTGTATTAAACCAGGATAAGCGTGGAGTGGATACTTTTACACTCAGTCTGAGATTTGCACGCAGGACACACTTACCTTCACTGCTCTAAACATGAGTGTGTGTGAGAGTTTTGCCTTGCCTGAAATGGCTGAGCATCCTGCTAAAACCTGTGCCCAAGTGGCTGAGGAGCTGCTGGCCAAAGACACCAAGCTCCTCAAGACTCGTGATCCTCTTTTTGGTGGAAATTACATGCTGCGGTGTGTTTTTATTCAATTTACCCACTTAAAAGGGGATCAGGATTAGTGCAAACTGTCACAGCAAAAAAAAAAGCCAGTCCCTTTCAGCCAGGCTTTGCTCTAACCTTCCTCCCCATCTTCCAGGGGCACCAGGGGCTGCCCTGAGGGTGGGTGATGCTGGAGCTGCTGCTGCTCAAAACTGGGACCAAACCCCCATGCCGGGGTGTCCAGGAACGCACATTTCAGCCGGGACCCCGCTCTGGTGGGGACGCCCGGAGTCCCCGAGCACTGGAGCGGGCCGGGTCCCATCGGAGTGGGTACTGTTGGGCCCCGAGTGGCCAGTGGGTGCGCAGCGTTGCCGGGTGACGGCGCCGGGCCCGCAACATGGCCGGCCCCGGCACAGGCCCTGGCACAGGCCCCGTGGTGCCACGGTGGGCAGAGGAGGCGTTTGGCACTGTGGCTGGGAGGAGGCGGCTTGCCCTCGCCGCCTTCTCCGCCTTCAGCTACATCCCGACCAGGCGGGAAGGGCCTCTGGCACTCAGCTACTTCAACCGGGCAGCCAAGGTGAGGGAGGGAGCAGATCTTTACGCATTACTCATCATGAGGGACCTGGTCAGGCCGGTGCCTAAAATCATCATAGAATCATAGACTAATTTGGGTTGGAAGGGCACTTAAAGATGATCTAGTTCTGATGCCCTTGCTGTGGGCCAGGACACCTTCCACCGGCCCAGGGTGCTCAGAGCTCCATCCAGCCTGGCCTTGAACACTTCCAGGGATGGGGCATCCACAGCTTCTCTGGGCAGCCTGTGCCAGTGCCTCACCAGCCCCATAGAGAAGAATGTCTTCCTAATATAGAAATACTGCTCATTCACTGTGACCCAAAACAGCAGGTTTTGCCCTCAAAGGCCTTTGCAAAGTGTGTTTGCTACTTGAGGATGGCCAACGAGGGGAATGTCTTTCGCTGGACAGCAAGGGAAAGCAGAAACATGGTTTGCCAAAGATTGAGGACCAACAGGCCATGAGGTATCAATGAAATGTGAGGCACCTTTAAGGGGTGTTGGAGGAGAGAAGAGAGATTAGCTGTGGAAGGCAGCACAGATCTGTGACTGCCTGAGCTCTGAGAACTGTTTGCTGTGTTTGTATGGACTCTTTCTATGTTAAGGACTGTTTGCAGTTTGAAATCTGTATGAAGTTTGAGGATTTTATCATTCTATATGTTTTCCCTTTGTTTCACTGTGTGTCCCTGCTGGAAACTTCTATGTAACCCATCCCTGATTGGTCCCTGCCTGCAGCAGGGTACCATTCCCTTGTATGGTATCACCTGCCTCTGTGTTCCAAATTTTGAAAGGGTCTTGCCTTGTATGGCTGGGGCTGGCCCAGACTCTTCCCCAAAACCTTCCCAGGGTGCTCCTGGGGTCAGGACCCAGCCCCACAACCCTATTTAAGTTGTAGCATTTTGAATAAAGTCCTCTCTCCTTGTTCTCGCCTGGGCAGCACCGACCTCGATCCCGGGAGTGTGTCCCTTTCTTTCTGCCCTCCCCCACCTTCCCCTCAGGGCCGCAAGGGGGAACAATAGGAAAGGCATCATCTATCAGTGGGATTGGATTGCAGACTTGTGGTTTTTCTGGTAACACACACTCTTGGGGACTCTTTAAGAAGAAACTTTTCCATTTTCAGTTGAGGCAAAAGGTTTTGCATTGCACAGATTTTCCATATGCTCAGCTTTAATAAAGAAAATCAATACAGCTACTCAAAACAATGACATATGCCTCGATAATGGAATGCTGAAGGTGTTACGCCAACACTCAACATGTAGTCACTCAAGTACACTGGCAAGGAGGCTCACTGCTCACTCTGCTGCATTGTATCACCCCTCATCCTCATTCTCTCTGTCCTCATATTTAACATCAGAAATGAAAACAATCTCATATATTTAGCCTCAGCTGAGCTATACTTCCTGGGTGGCAAACTTTCTCTCTCTGAAGCATCATATGAGACATTGAATTTAACAGCTTTTTCCTGAAAAAAAAATACTGCTAAAAAGTTCTGAAATGTTCATCATATCAATGTAATATAGCAATATTATAGCAACATGAATTTATTTATATCAATAAATACACGCCATGTATTTAGCCCAGACCAGACCAAGTGACAGGCTGCTGAATGCACCAAGCACTGGGCAGCGCTGTCTGGTGGTTTGTGAGGGTTTGCAGGTCTCATGTCCCTGGGATGTGGGCAGGGTGCAGACCACAGCACAGCACTGGGCATTAAAGGAACAGCAAATTTCCTGCACTGACCAGGTGGCCGAGCTAAAAGACAAGTAGATTTATAATGTCAGACTCTTCCATGTTAATTTCAGCATCACCTTGGGAAGGTGCCCTGAGCCAAAGGTGATCAGGCACAGTTAGTGCCATGCTTAACAAAACACAGTAGGGGGAGCACAACAAGAGTAAGGCCAGAGCAGGTCAAAGGGCTGGCATGGTGCACTTGGGGCTCATGGAGCTCACAGTCTACCCAGTCTACACAGAATTAACAACCATATGGTAGAGCTTTTCCTTACAATATAGTCTGCTTCCATACTCACAATGACCTAGTTTGTGGAAAATGCTGCTCCAGTGGCATGGAAACCAAACAAGATGACAGCTGTTTAATAGGTTTCTTCACAGCCCAGGCCTCAGGCACAGGTGCCCGATTCAACCCATTAAGGAATTAGGTAATTTGAATCTTTTTATTTATACAACAAAAGGAATTTCAGTCCCTTTTTCCAGCTTAAATACCCAAAACCACCTGTGCATTGGAGACTGAAGCAGAGAGAAATAGGAAGATGTGCTTATCACATGGCTGGAAGCCAGAAATTCCTGCCCTTTAATCCCTTGGCTGACAGTTGCTCCCTCCATTTCGTTACATAAGTTACTGTAGCCAGTTTGCCTGGTGTTTCCCCTTCTGAGATATGGAGAACGCTATTACTTATTTTATGTGTGTCCAGAATAGTTAAAGAATGTTTGCAAAGCACTTAGCTTTAGTAGCAGTACACAGAGGATGCACACCCTGAGTGCATATTTATCATCTGCTCCACAAGACTCACTTGCTCAGATGAGTTTGAGAAACAGCTCACTCCACCACCACCATCCAGGCCAACTAAGTTACCATTTAACTACAAAGAGAAACAGTATCAGAAAGTTATCAGTATATTGAGCATGTAGCTGTTGCCTCTGCACATCTGGCAGAAAATCTTATGTATCATCTTGGAGAGAGCTAGTTTTTGACATAAGAGGCTGACTGCCTATCTATCTGCAAGTTCGAGAAAGAATGAGTTTTCTGCTCTGACACAAGTAACAAGTAATGGACAAATAATGCCTCATAACAAGGACAAATAATGCCACATAATTAAAGAGTGAGTAACATTCCTGATGGTGAGCACCAATTAGACACCAAGTGAAATTCTGAATGAAACTGGTAGCACGGGGAGTAAAGGAGAAGCAAGGAAACAGAGAAATAATAATAATCATCATGAAGGTGACAAATCAGGTGCAGGATGCTCTTGAACATGCTTGAAATTCTCTGAGGCTGGATGGTTTCTGGGAAATGAAGGGATAGATAGGCTAACTACTAAATAATCTCCCCTCTTGGCAGTGCCAAGTAATGGAGATGCCTTTACAAATTAAGCCTGTGATTACAGCACTGTCTTACTAGTGCTCTTAACTATGGTTTGCTTGTAAGAGAACCATTATAGCCTTCTTGACTTGCCCTGACTTGACTGTTTTCAAAGGATTGTATTGTAAATTGTAAGGCTCAAAATACAGGAGTTTTTCAGAGGTTACATTGGACACAGTGTATTAGAAGGGGGAAAAAGCCCAAGAAAATGCATTACTTTTTTAGTCAACCATGCACAAAGACAGTGATGGATTGACATTTAACTGAATATGGACCATTTAATGGAGCTCATTGACATAGGATATTTCAGTAGGGGATTTTGCTTTTCTTTCCTTGAATTTCTTGTTTGTTTGTTTTGTTTTGAAATTCCTTTGATTCCTTTCACGAAAACTTGACTGGATTTCACAAATCAATGTCTTTGTTAGCAGATCAGATCTTTAATGTTGCTTATTTGGATACAACTATGGCAATGGTTATACAATTATATTGTGGGTTGACATGTGCTATGTTTTCATGCATGACATATGTGTGTCACCCACACCACTGGGTCACAGGATTACTACTGTGGCATGTTTCAGAACTCTTCTCAATTCTGCTTTAATCAGAAATTAAATGATGATTACACTTCAGGATACCTTTGTCTTTTTCGTTGCAGATTGATTGTAAAACTGCATGTTTGCTTTTACATATTCATGCCAGTTCATTTGACAGATATATGAACTTAAGAAGAATATTAAGTTCAGAAAATTCGAGCAAATAAAGCAGTTAAATTTCCAAAAGTTACAACAGATTGGGGACGGGGGAGCGGGGGGAGGAGGAGGTGGGAAATGAGGTAAATTGCCACAAGGGAAATTTCAGAGCTGAACAGGCTTAAAAAAAGATATCATGTGTTGTTAGGTAATTTTGCAAACTATTACAAAGGAGTGGCCCAAACTTGGTAATAAATTCAGTAATATTACAGTTGTCATCATCTAATGCAATATATGAACTGTTTAGGTATTGATTTGACTACATATATTCTGTAATCTGTAAAATTAAGCAATGCTGTGAATTAGCCATTTTCCCCCTTTCTCAAGACAGAACACATTTTCACCTATGACACCGTTTTTAGAATACCAGAAGGTTACAACAGCTATCTTTCCCGATGTGACAGAAAACACTCAAAAGGTCGTGGTCTCAACATTTATGAGGAGGTAATTCGTAATTACCTTTGTTAAAGTTGATTTTTATTTGTTTTACATAGCTGGAGGCTATAGGCATTGTTTTACCCTTTATAGTGCAGCCTATTTGGTATGAAAGGAATTGGAAGGAGGACATCATTAGGCTCAGCCTAGAGGTTTAAGAGAAAGCATTGGCCCATGAAGACACCTGAATCAGCTCTTCCTCTTTGGCATCCTGAACATTTCTGGGTGACAAGACATATGCAAGTTAAAGCATGGGGAAAGAGGCAAACCCTCTCTTACAGAGTTCAGGGTGTGTTCTGAACATCTGTGCCCCTCAAGAGTTGTAGTTCAGGTGGTCCTGAAGCTATTCCTGTGATGCTTGAAAATGTTTCTCCCTGAGAGGACTAAATTCAGAGGCTCTGACTTCACTGCCATCCTCCCCCACCCACCCTCCCTATGCCAGCATTTGCTGCAAGAGCCCAAATCTCTGAAGCTGGTGAGTTTGTTACGGAAACTCACAGCAGATTGTTCTACAGGAAGGAAATTCATAGGGCAAAGGAGTGGTCAATCAGAACACCATGGACATGCCTGGAAAAGGATGGGCAAGGTATTCAAGTCTAGCAGAATCTAGGTTTGGTGTGCAGCCCGATAGCTAAATACATCCCTGGCTTTACATGGCTGCCTTGAAAACAGGAATACTATAATGTATATACATAAATATATACTTAGGTACTTTTCCATGCAGCATCTCAATAATTCACTTCCCTACACAAGTGTTTAGATATATAATTATACTTACACACACACAGGGATCTGTTAAAAAACAAATGAAGTGTAACTTCTATATGCTAATGGCCTTAAAATCCCAGTGGGTTCATGGGATGTAAAGTAACGGGTAGGCTAGGGAAGGCTGCCTGCCTTGAGGATTATACATAAGGAAGAAGGAAGAGAAAGACAAAAGTTAAAATGACTGTCATTGTTGTGTAATAAAACTGTTATTTTGTGACAAAGGCCACTACTTGTGATTTGTCTCACTAGAAGCCATATATGCCAGCCATTTCAGTGCAAGTGCATAGCCATAATACCCTTCCACTCTATCAGACAGTGCAGGAAGTATTAGATGCTCCCAAAGGATTCTCAGGAGTGCCCATTACCATCACCTGCTCGTGCCTAGTAAATCTGTAAATCTGTGTGAGGCCAATCTGTCAGCTGTAATCTGTGTGAAGCCAGAAGGCTTGTTAATGACTACTCCACTTAGAAATGGAGTTTTTTAGTAAAACAGAGTAAAGATAGCCTTCCTCCCCCACTACCAAACCCAACCTCCACCTGGGAAATTAGTGTAGAAAGTTTAGCAGTGTAAAGTTTAGGTTTTTAACTGAGTTCTTTTATCAACAAAACTCACTTTCCTACCAGTTTTCTTCCTAAAGCAAATACATATGGGCCAGAATTTGTAACAGGTCTGCTGGGCAGTGCACACAAGGGATACTATGTGAACAGGTGTCCCTTAATCTAGCCCTTTAATTAGCATGGAGACACATCAAACCCACAGCTGGTTAATGCTGCAATGTGATCCTGCTGCACGTGATGACATCCAACACTAGATGTAACCATAACTAAAGTGTTGGTCACATACTCAACATCTCTTTAATTATCACTGTGGTCCTCACAGACATTTTATAACAATAATTATATTATAAAATATAACAAATAAATATACCACAATTGACATCTTTCTAGTACAACACTAAAAGCAGAAAGGTTGAAGCCACCACAGTATACTGCTTTACTTGAAGTGGAAAAAAAACCCAAAAATCACTGCAAGTAAGCCCCCATTTCCTGCAGAGCCTGGGTGCACCCCGGGAATTCAAGAGCACAGTCACACGCACTCAGTTTAGCTGCATGCAGCACAGCAACTGCAGCGGAGTGTTTGCACAAGACTGCCATTACCGATTTCAAGTGTTAACAGTGCTAGAATTACATGCTGCGAAGGCGTGTAGCAGGACAGCTTCCCAAAATCTGAAATCTGCTGAATGCCAAACCCACAACGATGAAATGCCAGTGTGCAGTCAATGTTGTGCTATTGAGGATGCATGGAAAATTGATTATTTATTTAAAAGGAACACAAACTATTGGAATTACATACTGCTGCCTGTTATTAGTGCTGTAAACCCTATATTGCTAACAAAGTCTTTCTTGATAGTACAAAGATTTTGTCATTTCTCATTTTTCAACATTTATCCACAACTGGGGCAGGGGAGAAAATGGTCTTAAGTTTGCCTACCACTCTTCCTGACTTGATTATTGTTCTGGGGGAATTAAAAGTTGGTGTATTGAGTATCTTTTAATAATGTGGAGCAAGGTGGGCAGGAGAACTGGGGGATGAATGGTTGTTTTGGAATTGGCTTTTCTCTAAAGGGGGTTTGCTTGTTTTTTTAAAAATAAATGAATGGAGAAAGAGATAGATAGATAGATACATCCATCCATACATACATAGTTTTCATCACCTTCCCAAGAATTTCATGTTCTGTTCATGAGTCTGGAAATGACTCTCAGCTGACGGCCCTGCTATGAGACCCCTCTGATCTGTGCTCCCACTTGCATCCTTGCAGGAACTAAGTTCTGATTTGGCTCAGACTTGTGCCTACTGTAGCATACAAGTCATTTGTTTGCATTTGAACTGTGGTGTGGCACCTGAATTTTGATTCTCCTTTTAGATGCTATTTATAAGACTAATAAACACATTGGGAACCAAGGCTTACTGTGTTAGCCACTGCACAAACATACAAGCAGTTTGATAAACTTCAGACCTTTGGTTAGGGCAAGAAAAACAAACAAATCCTATCTTTCCCTTCTGACTCCATAGCTTCCCATTGCTGTAGCACAGGAAGGAACGGCAGATTGCAGATAGTGATTGCACAGTCACTTAAAGTGCAGCTAAGAACAAGCTTAAAATAATCTTTTCTTGGTCAGGTTATTTTCCATCAAGTCTACTTCCTATCATTGCCGTTATTTCTGTAATCTTACAGCTACAACCATTTTTAGTAAAAACTTTCCTTGTGCAAAAATAAAGTAGTACATGCTTTATTTCCTTCAGGGAAAGCTTGCATGGACTAGTGGTTGCTCAAGGCTTTTCTTTAGACTTTGATTTTTTTCATGCTGTGCTTTCACTGAATTGTGCAAGCAAGGGTAGGTGTTCCTGTAACAGAGGACACAAATTTCTCTTATTTTTCAATGAATCATACAACTCAGTGCAAAAGAAAAATAAGAATAAAGATAAAATCTGTGCTTTTCAGTAACATAGTATTTAGTTTGCCAGTAATCACATGGTAATCATGTGTGTATGTATGTGTGTAAAAATTATCAGTCCACAGCTCCATATCTTATCATCATGTCATCTAGTGATACATTCCTGGTTTATTTATATACATAAAAAACTAGGTCAGGGATGGAATTGTAAGGGTGCAGATCACTGCTAAATAAATGTACATCCACACAGCAGGTGCTGTACAGTTCTGTCAGCTATTTTGCCCTCGGCCACAGCACATTTAGCATGAGAAAACTGGCAAGTTTTCATTCTGTGATTGTTTTTATAAGGCAATTTTTATATTTTCACAGGAAATGGCAAGACCTGTTCCTGTGCGATCATCTTCAGAGTATGGGAAACGTGTAAATAAGCCCTTAGAGCAGCCAACCAAAGATCATACAAGGGCTTATCACCTGCATGCAGCAATCTATGGGGAAAAAAGCAGGACACGCGTATTGGAAAAACCTTCTCCAAGCCTGAATCCATGTTAATTCTCTTGTATCTGTCAATGCCAGCAACATTTATGTGAAAAAAAAAAAACATATCAAAAAGCAATATGGTGCTTTTGCCTTTTCCTCTACATTTTAGTTAATGAGAATGATCTGCATTAAAAATAGGATGAAAGAGCAGCTGTACTTTTCCTAATGCTAATTAAAATGCATGTCTTCTCCTTACATTCTCATAAAAATCGCATGAAGAGCAGCGCCAACAAGAGCTGAACATTTTCGGCAGCAACACTGGAACTCAGACCTGTTGGGTCAAAAGTTGTCCCTGCAATTCTAGGCACTGCTTCTACGTAACTATTCACAGACTTAACATTTAACTTAGTTTGTTCCTCAAGGGATCAGTGGTCACAGACTTCTTAGCCCTTATGATGTTGCTACAGGATAGTAAGGCATCATTTTATCAGCACAACAGCTGAAACGGAGATTCAGCTCAGAACTTCCTAAAATGGATGGTCTTACCCATAAATGGGCAAAGAAAGAAATGATCTGACTTCCAGAAGTGCTTAGCAGTTCCAGTAGGCTTCAAGTAGAAGTCAAGTTAAAAGGAACTTCTGAGCATTCTGAGTACTTAGCATTTGAATAGACAAAAATCTGGGTTTAGCTGATTTCAGACATTCATTTCACTGACTTTCACCACAGGAATGGCATCTGACAGATTGATCTGACACGAAAAATTTGTTGGTTCTGTATCCAATGCTGAAAAAAGGGAAAAAAAAGTAATAATACTAGCAGAACAAGCACTAAATAGTTTGGTAGAAAGAATGGAAAAAACACAAGGATTTAAGCAGTAATCATTTAAAAAGCACATTTAGAGCAAATGTCTAAACCTGCTTAAACATTTAATGCCTTGTATTTTCACTGAATCCAGCACTAAAGTTTTAAGGTAATTTCAGGAGCAGTTTCTTCTGCAGAGTATGCATCAGTTTGGCCCCCAAGAGCCATTGATCCTGCTGTTGTTTAAAGATAAGGCAGTGTTGTTCAGAAAGGAACAACAGCCAGACTCATCATACCAAAATAATGACTGGAAGTCCACAGCTTTGACTGATACTGGTTTTGTCAGTACTTACATACAGGAAACCTATGTCATTTTTGAACACAGCAGTACTTCTAGTAACAAAATAACAAAAAACTTGTTAATGTGAGACCCAGTTAAGTAGTAAATTAGGCCATCAGTAGCACTTGGTTGGCATGACGGGAGAAGCAGAGCACACAGAGCAGCTTATTTGGAGAAGTGTTTGCTACTTTCATTATTCATGACCTTCAAGTTCTTCTATACTCAATGGGCTAGGGACAAGAGACTTAACTGCTACATTCCTTTTCAACATTAAACAAGTTCAACAGCATTAAATTAAAAGAATCACAGTAAGAACACTCAGAAGGAAATATTTTCAAATACTAGAATGCTTTTTCAAAAATCAGTATCAAATGTATACCAGTAAAGAATGAGATGGAATATGGCCATATTCTCGGCAGGTTATTTTTAGGTTGGGACAGTCAGTACAAATTACTTCTTTTAAGTAGCCTTACTATATTTACATACCATCTGTGTTTGAAAAACTATTGGAAATCAAATTTGTTTGAGAACACCACCACCTTCTGGCATGTGTCATAAGCAGGCATCACTACTTCACCTCCACCACGGAGAAAGTTGAGTCATCAAGACGCCTGAGTTTTCCACATCTCATTTCTTCACTTGTCACCCCCTTCTCATCCCTCCTCACCTTTGAAGGCCTTTCAGAGGTTCTTCCTCCAACTACTTGTTTCTCATTCAGTTCTGAAAGGTTGACTTCTCCCTTCAGTGCTCACTGTCAAAAGAACACTTTGACAATCTCTTCTGTATTAGGGCTAAGTTCCTCTTAAAGGTCTGCAAAGCTATTTCCTCTGTTCTCCTTCAATTTCTCTGTAGCTAGGGTGACAAAATGTTAGGTTACTGATGTTCTGAGCTTACAATTACACTGTTGAAAAGCATTTCATTACCTCTTGGTGCTCCCTCACCTGTCAGTGTTGACATACTGTGAGGAAGGGTTTTATACATGCAATAAATTATCATGAACACAATGCACAGCATGACACAATATAAATTGTATTTTCGATCTGGATTTGCATGGTAGTCTCCAGGGATTGTCGGGACAATTGATTGACACACCTACAACTCACAAAATATTAACAGTAGCCTCAGAAGGAAAAAATGGCCACGTTCTGTATCTATTGGTAAAATATACAGAACATCAACAGTAAAATTTTCACCTTTCTTGTATCAAAACAGAACAGATAAAAATCAAACTAAGTGATGCTGGGAATTCTGCTTTGCTACTCATAAATAATAATTCTATACAGTGAGGATGCACAAGCCAACCTGAAAACGTGTTTTACATGACAGTTCCTCCAGTATACGTTATATGATTAGAACTAAGACTATGTTGTTTTCCCTTCATCGATCTGCAACACAACACATTGACCCAAGTTAGGGCACACTTGTTCTGAATGAAGTGGGTACTGGTTCTGGTTCTCAGTTCCAGAATTTCTATTCATACACAAAAAAGCCCTGCCTTAGGACACAGCTCTTCTGAGCTTCAGTGCAGAGTTTATGTAAACTGAAAGAACTCTGGAGGGCATACCTGGCCCTGTTCATATAGTTTAGCTAAAACTGCCACCAAAGACAAAAGTGCAAATAGAATATATCCAGAACATCGAGTGGCCCCACGGAGACTGTTGTGCAAGTCCACTATCCTGTTACAAAGTAAAGCAAACTTCTTTTTATTAAAAGCACTCTCATTTTCTGTAAGGCATTGCTGTTTATTGAACAGCACTCTACATCTATTAAGGGCAATAAGCCAACATTGCTTCCACAACTACTGCAGATTTTAGTTTTATGAAACACTTGGGAAATTACACAAACGGCTCTAAGTAAATTGCACAATTTCTTCTTATATTGTCAAGAAAAGCCCCAATTAGTGGGTAGCATGGCATATTCTGTACACTCAGACTGGCCAGTATCCTTGAACAGTCACATGTCTGTTTGGAGCTGCGAATTAGAACAAGTGAAATACAAGGGAAAAGTAGCACTGACTGTCTGGCACTTACATCTGTCAACTTAAAATAAATACTGACACAAAACTTAAGAAAATATGATGCTCTTTATTACTCTTTACAAGTCAATTGTTCCAAATATTGGAAGGTTTCATTCAGAAGCTCAAATTATCTGAGGTGGAGTTATTTAGAAAACAGTATTTTTCTCCCATGCACAGTATTTACACTTCGTAGTATAGGAGGTCACTGTGTTATTGAGTGGTATTCTCCAGTGTCAGCTGCTGCGTCTGTATGTATGAGGAAAGATTTTTTTGTGTAGATATTCTGCCATTTTTCTGCAATCTTCTATACTCTCTATCTCAAAAAACGGGATCTGGAAACAAAACAAAAATGATTGTTGGAAACAGCTCCTAATACAACTGGGTAAGATAGATGTTCATTAGCAGACAAAAAATTATGTATCAAAGATTTTTCTGCTTTAAAACGAAACATTTAATCCTAAGCATATTATTGATCTGTAAATCACCTGGAAAGAGATTATTGTAAACCAAAGAGTTATATCCATTACAGTTTAAACTAAATTAAATATTACAGAGTTAGGCTTATGTAATAACTGATTATAAATGGAAAATATTATCTTGAAAAACTAGAAGTATGTTTAAACATAAAAATACCTCTGTTAATTCAACAGGCAAAATAAACATTAATACAAGCTAGTTTCTCTTTTTTTGACTCCCCTTTTTAAACTCCAAATTCAAACTTTTTAATAAAGTATTTAAAAATGCCAATTCTACTGAACTCTTACACAATATTTTTCTTTAAGTCAGGATTTGAATTAATCATTGTAGAGAGGTACTCCTTCAAGCACGTACTATTCAGCAGAAAATGCAGACAGAATAAGTAATTCAAGGAAGAAAAAGGAATTTCTGTATATCCTCAAAAAGACAAAAGCTAGGCAGAGAGAATAACAATAATATTGAAAGGACAAGACTGCATCTGCCTTAAGAATTAAGTGAAACTATAGTTTTAAGCACTGCAAAATAATTTTTCACTTGTTTTGTTAGCCAGAGCAGAAGTAAATCACTGTCTTTGGACTTTACCTGCACAACTTCATAACCAAGTAACTGAAGATGTCTCTGTTTAATAGCTTCTTCTCCCAACAGATTGTGGCTCTTAGCACAAAATCTATTTTGACCATCAACACAGAGGGCAATTCTAAAATCAAGCACAAGTGTAGTATGAAAGAAAAAAGCATCAACAATCATTTATTTTAATCACAAATACTGCAGTTCCTAAGAAGCATGAGACAATTCCTCCCTTCTTCCTTCCTTATAGGACCTAGAATCAGATGCTATAGGATGGGAATTACCTAGTTCAGGACAATTTAAGTTACTCAGTTTAAGGGGGAGAGGTGAAAGCCTGAAGCTTAGTGAAATTGATCTGAAAAGGTTTTTTTATTTCCTCTGAACAAAAATTACCATTCCAGTTAGTGAGAGTTTGATATTGTTAATACTACTATTGGTAAGCTATTTTGCATTCTTTTAGAAGGAAAACCAAAAAAAATTTGCCTCAGTTTGAAAGCATTTCAGCAGCTAAATTTATTTAACTTACTAGTTTACCTGTTAAATCTGTTAGATGTCAAGTTAAATTTAAGTTTAAACTAAATCCGTTTAAGTTAAACCTGTACATATGTTTGGCAGCACCATGAATTGTATTTTTTCTCCTTGGTGATAAAAATTCCATCACCTTAAACCAAATTTCTAGATCTACTGTTAAAAAGTTGCTTAGTTTTCAGTACGTTAAGTATATTGTGACTTTATTTATGCATACAAACTGTTATTTTAAAAAAAATAGCAAAGCCTATTCTTAAACATTTAAGAATGGGATTTTTGAAAGAATCTGTATTAGTCTCTGAGTCTTGTGAAGTTTAAGCTGGAGAAAGCATAACCTTTTCAAAGTACTTTGCTTTATTCACAGAAGTGCAGTTGCAAATACCACACAGGCAGATTGCTTAACCTTATTCAAGGTTTCTCAAAATACCCCTTGTTTAATGTATTTTTTTAAACACCTATGCATTTGTCAATTAGAAAACTCAGCATCTGCATATCCTCATTACACTGGACTCCTCACAGAAGCAAATATGTGAACTCAAACTAGCTTAAACTATGTTAAAACTACACAAATACACTTGATTAGAATTTAGTTTTAATTTGAAAATTAATTACAGAAGATCTAAATACATTACTATAAGCCAAAACAGCCGTGATCCTTAATCCTGACTGTCACTGGGTAAAGAGACTAATTGCCTGACAATAAGCAAAAACAATGAGCAAAAAGCACAGATTATTAATTTTGTCCTTTTGCCAACCGTTTCAGTGTGAAGCCTGAATTTTGCTGAGTCAATGAAAAGACTCCAAATAGTTTAAATTTTGCCAAGGTTTCACCCTGGATGCTCTTTTTTAATGTTAACCAACATTTCACCAGCAGTTTCTTTTATTCTCTTACCGTTTGTGTACCTCTTCACATTGGGCCACAGGCAATACAAAACCACCTTCATCCAATTTAATCTCAATATCTAGTATAAATGAAAAAACAAGTGACATTAAAACTCATTTCATATAATGAAATATTTACTGTAATTCTTATCTTCATTGTTTTATAAAATAACTAAAATACTATCACAATTTTTTATTTAATCACAGAGGCTTGCAAAAGACGTGTATAGACTTAAAACAAATGAATGCTAATTAGTAACACTTCAGCCTTTCCTAATGCTAACTAGCAAAGCAGTATTCCAAGTCCACTAAAAACCATAAGGTACTCAAATGGCACCTTGCTGGGCTGGCCAGGGTCTCTGGAATTTTAAGGGCTCTGTGAAGAATCTCTCTCTGCCGCCATTCTTTACTTTTCTCATTAATTCCCTAATTTTATAGATTATGTCAATTTGCAAACAAGAGTTTTGGACCTAAACCCTGCCACCTTCAACACCCATATGGAAGCTGAAATGCAAAAAAATTCTGGAATCATCACTCTCTTTCACTTGTCTTTTAAATCCCTCTGATGTCCATGGTATCCAAGAGGCCCTTCCCTCAACATCTTACCATCCAGCCCTCCGGGGCACACATCTCTCCTCAGGGCTACCTTTTCTCTTTCCTTTCCCACTCCATAAAACACTGTTTTGTTCACTTTTTCAGCCCATAAACCCCCACTGACTGTATGTAGTCAATAGCTCTTGCTGATGGAGAGAAGCCCAGCTGAGCAAGAGCACAGGGCTGACCACCTTCCAGTTCTCCCTTTCTCTACTCACCACTAAAGCAGGGAGATCAGGCAAGTGGCACTGCCTCATTTTGCTTTATGTTATACAAATTGTTTAAAGGATAAGGAGCTGATAGTAAAAATACAGAATACAAGAGTTAGCAGCTATTTACAGTGCAGATGGGCTATGTACATTGCAAGTAACCCTGCAGTTCTTTTCTCCCTGTTTTCTTCTTTCTGACTTTAGAAATGGATTTACTTGAAGTTCCCAAGACATTTCCCCATTTCAGACCTTCTAAAGAGTTTTGTATTCCAGTTTACTTCTGTATTTGCAGCATTTAGAGTGCTCACAAAGGGAATTAAAGTTTTGGTAGCATGAACTCACATTTAATTATTAATCTAAAGAAATGTTACTTACCAACTGAATAGAAATATGGTGTTGATACCTCTGTTGCAAAATATATTCTTTTTTTCAGTAAATAAAGTAATCCAGTCTTCACCCTTTTCAGGAGGTGCACATCATGAGAACTGTGAGACATGGGAAAGGCCTTTACTTGATACTTTGGAAGGAGTTTCGGACCCTACATAAGGACAGAAAACCAAATCAAGCCAAAGAAAAAGAAAGATAACATTTTTGTAATTAAGTCACATCAATGTAGCAAAATGTATTCTGTGCACTTCAAAGCCAAGTCTATTAGGAGACCTACAGTCTGAGGTATGATCTGCTGGAAACTTAAAATCCCCTGAACAACCACCAGAACATCCTCAACAAGCTTCCATCATGCTGAACATACACTCAAGAGAAATGCACAACTGTTTCCATTCCTCTGCAGTCAACATCAAAGTGTGCCTGACCTTATTGTGCTTCTCAACTTCACAAGCCAAACATCAGAACAAACAGCTGTTAGAAAAGCATTTGGAAATACAAAAGCACTTCAATAACTTAAGAGTTAAGTCAGTATGTCAAGCATATAAATAAGTCAATCAATCAGACAGAAATGTTTCATATTTTCACCAAGGGAAAAAAAAGACCTATTTTGTCAAATTCCAGTATTTTTATAGGAAAGACAGTCCTCAACTGATTATAAACAGAGCCCTAATGAGCTTATCACCTTTTGTTAACATCACTTCTGGTTTCAAGTGTACTGTACCTCATAAAATGGGCATTCCAGGGTGACAGTCAGAAAAAGCTGGGTTAGCTGGGAGGTAACAACTCTGTTCAAACCAGGTGGCTGAGCTGAAAGAACAACATTCAGGCATTCAGGTGTACCTTCAACAAACTACCTTTACACAAGCCACCATGCATTTATTTTAATGTGCAGAGAAGCTACTTGACCATTACAGTCTTGATAATTGTTTGAATGAACAGAAAGATCAGTGTGAAATAACAGAAAAATGAGGGAATTATTTACAGAAACATCAACATACAAATATATATAACTAGCAAGATCTTAGTTAAAACCGTTGTATTCTTTCACAAAAAAATGAGGATCTGTGAGATGGTGGACATTCTACGTAGAAGAATAAGTTTCAGTTGAGGTCTTAGATAAATATCCCCTTCCAATAACACTTTCTCCCCACGTTATAGTAGCAGAATTTAATTGTTTTTCTTTTTTTCTTTTTTTCTAATTTGCACTTAGTGTATAATACCAAATAATTTTTGGAGATTTGTCTGTGTCATAAAAATCACCCCCTTAAGGTATTTCATACTAATGAAAGATTAAGTGACCAAAATTTCTAATCACTTTGAAAACTTGACCTAAGTTTTATTAACAGAGCAATCTTAGTTGAGATCTTAAGAAGTCTCTCATCTTTCTGGCATAGCTTACATCTCTCTATAATGAAAAGGTGCTAAAGTTGCTTTACTATCTAATACAGAATTCCTTAAAATGTTATTTCTGATAGGTTTGTGTCTCAAAGTATTGGAATATGCAATAATTAGAGCCAAGGACATGATATCACATGGGAAATGTTCTAGCAGCCTTTATGAGACAAAGGACAAACATGGGAAAAATCAGGTCACTACTTTTTCGAAAAGCTGAAGCATTAACTGGAAGAAAAAATGAAGAGAATTCAGCTCTCTGTTTGAGATGGTACAGTGCAATTTTCAAACTCATCTAAATGATACAACATGAAAGACATCTGCAACTGTGACAAGGAGGAAACACACTTTGAGCTCCTGATTGCTATTCTCTTAAATCATTTAGAGTCACTTACATCAAAGAATCACAGAATATTCTGAGTTGGAAGGGACCCACAAAGATCAGGTCATAACTGATTTGAGAGATGACAGTGATAAAAAATGGGTGCTTGAAAAGAGACAAACTACATAATAGAAAGAAATGTGGAACATCCCAAGAGAAACACTGCTCCTTACCTTGAAGCTTTTGCAGAAAATAGGGACTAAATATTTTTGGCAGAAAATTTAGTGGATAACGTTGAATAAGAACACAGGAATGTAGCAGGTTCAGCAAGGTGTGAGGCTGAAAGTGACTAAGGCGAGTATGCAGTACAGTTTCAAGCTTCCTAAATAAGGAAGAAGCACTTGGAGGCAGATAGTTAAGAGTCCCAAATGGTATAATATACCCAGCAATCTGGTCAGTGGTAAGTCTGTCAGCATGGGAAATGAAACCTTCTGCCACTGCATCAAAGATGGGCTTTGAAAGGATCATCTTTTTGCAGCAATACTGCATGACTTTGCAGACTGTTTGAGGATGCATGGTACAGATCGACTTGGGGACATGTGTTTCCAGTGCCTCTGTAAAAATTTGTTCACGATGTCCAAAGTATAGAAAGGCTTCCAGGACATTCAGCAGTTCATAATCTGTGAAACGTGGAACATGCTTAACTAAATGTTTACACAGTGCAGTGACTAAAGCAACTGCCTGAGTCTGACAAAGAACCACCAGAGAATTCAGTATTACACTTGCAAAGCTTGGGCTTAGCTGGGAAACTGCGGGTAAAGTGACACTGTTCAGTTTGTTTAGCAAGTTCTGGTATTGCTTTCCTTCCCTGACCGTCACCTGCAGTATCTTATAAGCCATCACTATTTCCCTGGGACTCCACTTCTCAATGTCCTTTTCTTGCATGTGGTTCACAATTTGTTCCAGCGTCGCACAACTTGGGCTTTCCAACTCGAGCAAGCTCTCTCCAAGAGTGCACAGATTTTCAACAGTCAGCTGTCCCTTCCCAAGCCGCCTCTCGCTCTCTGAAAGCAAGCTTGCCATCAGCGTGCTCTGCGGATCTATACGGAGCGTCACCAAAGCCTGCAACGCGTTCAGCAGCCCTGTGTTTGACAGCTTTGAAGATTCAAATTCAAACTGGAAGCATATTGCCCTGAAAACTTCATTCTCTAACACTTCAGGGTTTTTCAGACCACTGTCATTCATCTCCACTTCAGAAATCCTCTGCAGGGCTCCCGAGGCCATAGTATCAGACATGACTTCTAGAGAGCTAAGAAAGTCAAAAATTTCTTTCGACGTAAAAACGTTGCTCAACTTCTTGAAAAAATATTGTTCATCCATCCACACGTTATTAGATTTAGTACAGTTCCCAGCATCTCCACAAAGAGGCACAGTTTCGTTGACAGAAAGTGGCTGCATCCGCAGTTGTACGTGGTTCTTTCTACAAAGCACATACTGAGACTTATCTTTGACACAGAGCATCCTCATGGCCACGGAGCTGCAGTTCTGGGGCTTTTGCTGCCCGCTGATGAAGCTCAGTCTTCTGCTCAGGGTCAGCAAAACAGACCTGCTCGCTGGTGTGCTGGACGAGTAGAACTGGAAACTTCTGTGGCTAATCAAAGCCATATTGAATCAAGTGCGTTCTGAAGTGATAATACCTAGGGGGAGAAAAACACATATAAACGCATAGTTTGGAAAACGGCGCCAGTGTCAATAAAACGCAGCAAAAAAGAAAATAACCCATCTGGCGGCCGGGGAGGGCTGGGACGGTCCCTCTGCCAGCGCCAGGCGATGCAGAGAGAAGGCACTGCGGGGAGTGGCGAGACCTGTGCCCGGCTGCGACACATCGCCGCCCCTGCTCCCCGGGGGACGCGGGCCTTGCCCCTCGCAGGGGCTGCGGGGCCGGGCCTGGCACCGGCGGGGCTCCCCCGCCCCGCTCGGGCTCCTCCATCGGGCTCCGGCAGCCCAGCCCGCCTCGCAGCCCCTCCGCCCGGGCCCCTGCACGGCCGGCCCACCCTCACCTCCGCCGCCATGACGGGAAACGCGGCGCCTGCCGGGATGTTCCGGCGCTTTCCTGGCGGCATCTTCGGGCGCCGCCCCGGCTCTCCCGGCTCTCCCGCCCCACCTTCCTTGGGAGCGGGACTCACGGGCCGCCTCCTCCAGCGCAAGTGTTCCCGCTCCCGCCCCGGGGCAGGAGCCGGTGTATCCGGAGCGGCTGTCAGCGCTCGCTGCTTGGAAAGGGGCTCGGAGCGGCGTCACGGCCCCGAAGGCACCGCCACGGCCCGGAGCAGAGCCGCACAGGAGAGTGTGAAGCCGCCGCTCTGCGGCTCCCTGCGCTCTCAGGCGGCCCCGGGCACACGGGGTGTGGCACAGCGCGGTGTGGCCCTGACGGAGCCCCCCCAGGGCCCTCCCAGGCCCTCTGCAGTTCCGAATCTCGTCCGTAGTTTCAAGCGAAGCCCTGCGTTAAGCGTTGGTTTTTGATATACAGCTGCCAACACAGCAGCAGGTTGTAAAGGCTGCTGGTGGTAATGCTATTGAAGTTAGAAGGATTCTCTAGAAAGCTCGATAGTCAAGAATTACCATTTTCCCTCCCTCTTCCTTGCAGTTGAACTTGCACCCCGTAGTGGAAGTGGCATATGGTCTTTGAAGAGTGTGTAGGGCAGCAAAGCGTGGGCAGCATGTTCATCTGAGAGCGAGAGCGTTCCTGCTTTGTGATTGTTCCTCTGCAGGTAGGCGTGACTAACTTTCCTTTCCCTGAGCAGGCATCACTTCATCAGTTTCTGCGTCTTCTGGTTGATGACAGAAGATGTGTTCGCAGGGCGAAACTCCTCAACTTGTGCAGTTTAGATTGAATCATCATCAAAGGATTTTATTGGTCTATTGATGACATAACTAACTGTTAGGGAGTTGAACTAACTACTGTTTAGTCAGTTAATTGAATTACATATTCAAGATCAATAGCAACAGTGCAACAGATATGCTACTAGGCATTTAGAAAATGTTAGTAAATCCTACAAATATTTAAACAGCTCTCTATATCTAATTCCAAGAAATTGTCTAGTTGTGGCCTCTCCCATTCCCACAAAGATCCATTCACACTGTTACCTATGCATGCAGTACCCTCTCTCAGGAGGGCTGCATATACTTCTGCAGCATCATCCCCTCTGGCCACATGGATTCTCTTGTTTTCACATGAATTCTGAAGTGCACTTGCTTCAATCTTTGTGTCTCTGTGCAAACTAGTAGTCCACTCACGAGTGAAAAAAACTCTCCCCAAGTTCACATATATATGCATGTGCGTGGCTACTTTTTACACCTTTTATTGTTACTGTACTAGCTGGAGTGGAATGAGCTCCCAATGTCCGTGGGGATCCCAGCTGCTCTGCCTGACCGAAGCAGAGGTCATTTCACTGTTCGGGGAACACCTAACCATGTCAGACCGCACTGTAACTGCTGTTCTTTCTTTTGCCCTCTCCATTCCCCCTACTCTTGCAAATTTTCGTGCTTCTCAATTATTAACATATTCCCAAGCTGACTGTTGTTTGAAGTCTGTTGGTAATCCTGTGGCTATAATGTTGGCAGTCTACCTCTCAGCTTTTTGTGTATAGGTGGCTTCTCTGCTATGGTCCCAGTGGAAAACTGACTTTCTTTCTTCCTTTTTGATGTATGAGAAAGAATGCAGTAATGAAAGCTGCTTCATCTTTGTTGATTTTATACATTTATAGTCAAGCAATGCCACCTGCTGACAAGAGAATAAGGTGAAAACACAGCACATGACTAGGATGAATCTGTATTCCTACAGGAATCTGAGAGTATTCAAAGTGTATTTACACTTTTTTATATGAGTCTTCATAATTAGTGTGTCAGCATATTTCTTTGCATTTCTTTTGGAAAAGGAGGGTGAATTATTCTGTGTATTGTTTTGTTGTATGCATCTTCTGTGCATATGCACATGAAGCCATTTATGTAAACAAATTTATTTAAAGCAACTGTTAAGGTAATCAATATTTTTAGGTAATATATGTAAACAGTTTAAGATGAAAACTATAATGGAAAATGTAGTATAACTGGAAATACAATGAAACCCTTAAAATTTTCTAGTAAATACATTTTTCTTGGAATTCATGTGTGGTACAGGCACTGTGCTCTTCAGAACTTATCACTTAGTTTTGCTACTTTTGACGTATACCTATGCTTTAAAAAAAAAATTCCTGTAGGAGAAACCTTCCATAGTACTGCCATATCACTGGAGTACAGTATTTTTCTTTATACAGTTGAGCCATGTTTGTTTCCCCCTGAGAGAAACACAAAAAAGAGATGCCTCAAATTATGTAGCCATAGGGGCTCCATAAATCTGTGTGTGTGCCCAAGAGACTGAATGCTTTATGTAGTTGAAGCTGTCTGGGAGCAATAGGTGAAGTACAACAAACTGGGCCCAGGCACGTGAAAATTATCTCAAGTTGGGAACTGAAAATTACTCAGTTGTAATTCTGTGTATCTGAGTTCTACTGCAGCTCCTTAGCGATGACAAAATATTGACAGATTAGTTTGTGATACCACACGAAAGACACTCTGCTTGTCTCTGGTGTTTGCTGCTTCTTAAAGTTTTCCTTACATCTGTTGTGTTCTCTGTGTCAAAATCATGGAAGAAAACTTCTTGGATTCAAACATTTATGAGACTGGTGAATAGATAAGGATTTATATCTCATTCATCCTACTGCTTATGAGGGGCTTTGTGAAGGAGTACACTACAGCAGATTTCTCTCAGGTTGTTTCTTACTTTTAGGAGAAACACCACTAAGTAGTCAGTTCTCTAGTTCACAGAATCACAGCGTAGTCTGACTTGAAAGGGACCCACAAGGATCATCAAATCCAACTCTTATATGAATGGCCCATATGGTGATCAAACCCATGACCTTGCCATTATTAGCACAATGCTCTGATCAGCTGACCTTGTGTAAAAAGCACCTCTTTGAAATATGAAATTAACATCAATGTTTGTGCTCAAAAATACAGACATGATGGACAGTAAAGACAGTGTAAAGTCATTTAGGCAAAAAGTACTGATTTCAGAAAATAAGAAACTGAGAAATTTTTCCCTCTGGCTTTGTAGTTTGACTTCACCAGGTCTATGTTTTGTTTTGTTTGGTTTTCAAATACATGTTAGAAAAGTAAACAGCCACTGACTTGAAATGGAAAATATAACTTACATAATAAAAGTCATGTTTACTTTCATAAAAATAGTTTTTGTGTTGTTTACAAACTAGATTATTGATATGGGGGATATTGCAATATTACTGCAATATCAAGGCACTGCAGCACACAGAACCAATGCCCTGAAGACTTTGCAACCTGATCTACAAAGCTGTGAGAAATGGGTTCTCTTCAGAGTAGATGCCTCATTTCCAAGTTAAACACCAATAGTGCTATCTTTAAAGTATCTGTTTTGAATGTCATAAGCAAAGTAAAATCTTGCTGTTCTCCTCACAATAAATTCACATTTTTAATTCTTTTTTCCCCTGCAGTGTCTCTAAAAAAAAAAAAAAATCCTCTGTTTTGGGAAATGTGCTGTGATTCAAAAAGGAGGTTTTTGCTCCTCTATGCAACACAAAAGGGGCAGGCAAAAGCCATAGCTGAGGAAATATCACAGCAAGCAGGTGCCCATGGACTTGAAGCTGATATGCACTGTATAAGTGAAATGGATAAGGTGAGATACTTCACATTGTTTTGAAAAATAAGTATTTAAGAACTGCATTTTTCTTCACATTCTTGAGTAGTGGCTCTTTATAATCATGAAAACTAGCTGATGCACACACCTAAAATATACCATCAAATTTTAAATTTTTATTCCTTTTGAATCAGTAATTTGAACTAATACAGTCTCTTAATAGCCTTCTGCCAAAGACACATGTTTCTTGTGATTTTTCTTATTAGAACTGTAAACTAATATGTCTTTATCTCTCTTCTAACAATGATTCGGTGATTTCTTGAAAGCTATTTACGTATGCAGTAGTGAATGAATTCTGTATTTACAGGTCAGGTCTCCTTTTGTTAGAAATTATGTGCTTTTTTTTTCTATTTCTTTTGTTGCACTGATGTTCTGTGTTCTGCTAACTGTGGGCTTCAGCATGGCCTGGAGCTTTTGTGGGGTCTCCTTGTGTTGCTTAGCATATTTACTCACTTCAATTCCCACAAGATTCCCTCAAGTTATATTTTAGAAAGAAATAAAAAGCTTAGCTGGAGCAAGGAAGTGGCTTTTTATTACTTACTGTTATCCAAGACTAAAAATGTGAAAACTTATCGTCTAACTAAAAGCAATATGGAGTGTAATTTTCTTCATGAAGTACTTTTCAACTGTATGTCCTCAAACAAAAGCATATAAAAACCATAAAAATCAAACAATCAAAACTTGATAGCCTGGTATTTCTTATGAGATGAGGAGAAAATAACATCTAAAAGAGTTTTTTTCATGGACCTGAAAATGTGAGACATTTTGAATTAATGCTCATTGAGTATGTAGCTGAGTGTTAAAAAGAGGCTTCTGTGCAGACAGCCTGGAATGTGAAGATTCTCCTTATATCATTCCATTTAATTTCTTCTGCATTTGACAGGTTTGGAGATTAGTTTCAGGAAGGTGGTAGACAGGATATTTCTGACTCTGTTATTGGCCTGCCTCTTGAATAAATCTATTCTGTCAAATTTGGCAAGACAGCTCAGAGCTGCAAGTTAATGATGAGGTAGAAAGATGTACTGAATTGAGAATCTGAGAATTAGGCACTGAGAAAAGTAATTTTTGCAGCTTTGTAGATTTTATCACATAAGCTTCTGCTTTTCCCGTTTGTCAATTAGAAGGCCTGTCTTTATGTAGCTGTTGAGTATTTTCAGATCTTGTCATCACTTAAAGGGATTGCTGTGACAGTATATGGATGGAGTAGGTGGCTACAGAGTCAATGCTCATAATGTGATCCTTTTGCCATACAAAAGTGAATTGTCAAATGCTGCTCAGGTTTCAGAAACACTGCCTGTTTCCAAGAAGTGTCTCTCACCTACAGTCTTACGGGTGAGAAAAGATCATAAATCTTGGGTTGGTTATGGTGATTGCTTTTTATGGAAGATTGAAATGAGTGGAAGTGAGGTAGGAGTGGTAAAAAATGGGAGGCTAAATGTAGGTTGTCTTGGGTCACAGTGCATGTAGTCAGCCTTGGGTGGGTTGCCTGAGTACATTATTATATAAGTACATGTATTATTCTGGATAAGACAAACCTGGCTGTCTGAACCCATCCTCTTCCTTCAGCAATCATTCACATCTTGAGCATGTAACTCACTGCTGTTGTGTGGCATTGCTCCTCAGCTGAGGAGGACTTTTGAAGGAAAGAGAAAGAACGGGACAAACCTGTAACACAAAACTAACACTAATGTTAGATTCCTGTTGGTCTAGTGATATATCAGGCCTCCCATTAACTGACAGAAATTACTGCAGAACCTCTGTCACCAAATGTTTGGCTTCCAAAAGGTCTGTTAAGTTTGCAGATTAGAACCTACAGTGGAGCAAGCAAGAAATTAGAGAACTAATCATGCCTCTGTTCTAATACATCACTTTGTACTTTCTGAGCTTGTATCTTTTTGTTTTGTTTTCTTTCTAATGGAATTCATTTTGGTATGTAAGTAAATTTAGTAAATTCTTATGTGATACCAGTAGACCCTTACTTTCTTGAAGAATTTGCTTTTGTTTCCAAATGCAGTAGTCATCTGTGGCAATGCACTGCAGAGGCTGGTGTGTTTGTACTTACTGAGTCAGCTATGGAAGTTTTGAAAATCTGGGTCCTTATTGCAACAGGACCCTTAAGGCCTTTTTTGTACAACTTACAGTTCAGTTTTGGAAGCCTCAGGATTTTGTGGGTACTTGAAGTTCATCTGTAAAACACAAAACCTCTGGAATGTTCCTGGACCACAATTCATTGAAGTCTTGTAAAATACTCAGGGAATATTCTTGCATGCTTACTCTGCTGTAGGCCACTGTCAGAGGCAGGACTCTGTTCCAGGCAGTAATTTAAGTGGGCCATACAACTGCTTTTAGGTTCTTCAGGAAGGTTTTGGAAGCCATGTCAACAGCAAAACCCCTTTATACTCATGTTTCTTTGTACTCGTAATATTTTTGGGTTGTAAGTGTCAGATAATTTTTTACATGGCTTGACAAGGGGATAAGGTTTGAGTGATTTCTTGAGTGAGGTGTTTAGAACATAACTCCTCAAACTCTGAAGTTTTTTTGTATTGTGGTCCTGGAACTGCTTTAAGTGAAACACAACATCTGTTGCAAACTTTGTTTTCTCATAACAATATTATTTTTATTAAACTTGGAATGCTGGTAGAGAATGTAAACTGCAACCTACAGGGAGCAGTAGAATGAACTTAGGTTGCTTATTATGGCAAAAAGGAGTCTAACAAGTGATCTAATAGCAGCCTATGGGAGCCAAATTCTTCTTGGCAGCAGAAAACTGTATAACAGGAGGCCAAATCCACTGAGTGCCATCTGATAAACTCAGATTTGACACTAGCGGATGGAAGAAGCTGCCCATAGAAGGGGAATCTCTACCCTTAGAAGTTTTTGAAATGCAACCAAGTTGTATTTGACAGAGTGCAGGGCTGGCAGTCAGTCCCACTTGGGGTGTGGGATGGGACTGGGTGACCTGCCGGGGTCACTCCTGAACAAGGTTTCTGTGGAGCTGTGTTTCACATAGATCACTAGCTGGCTGTGTGGGTCAAAACCCATAGGCCATGGGGGTGCTGTGAGAGCAAGCTGAGTGGTGCGACCTGACCAACAGTATGCTAGCACAGTGCCCAGCCCATATTGGTGGAAAGATGGAATAATCAAAGAATCTCAATGCTTTTTACTTGAGAGGTAATAAATGGTTGCATGAGATCTGAATTTATGGAACTGACACACAGTCCCTAGTACAGGCAGTTCTTGTCAGCCTGGTACAATAGGAGTAGCCCCATGAAACTGTGGGAAATATGGAAGATCAGCATTAGCAAAGGGGAGAGAAGTGAATTGGGGTCAGGGTGAAGGGGCCAAAATTAATCAGATACTACATGCTGACTTATTACCACTGTTCAGAGCTACCTTAGTTCCCCCAAAGCACAGAGGTATTTTTGTGGCAACAGATTTAACATGGAAGTTATCAGACAAAACCAAATGATACTTAATGGAACATAGAAATGATCCCTGCAGTTTGTATAGCCACACCCCACTTTTCTGTGAAATTCTGATGATTGTGGCAAACTGTGCAGCTGCAATCATATATACAAAAATACTTTTTCCACTTGACAAATTAAATACTGGAGTTGTGTATTTAAACTCTCTGAGTGCAGTTCTGAAGTATTCTTCATGTGTGTACTAGCTTGCTCAAAATGGTGCCCTTTGACAAATGTGTATGGGATCATAGGATATTTCATGTTGGAAGGGGCTTCGTGAGGCCATCTTGCAGCAGTCAGCTAAAGTCAGAGCAGGTTCCTTAGGGCTTGACCCAATCTGGTCTTGAAAACGCCAAATGAGATGATAACTTGCTTCCCCAAAAAGACTTGTAATTACTTTAAAGACTTTCTGTGGTTTAATATAGGTAAGATGAGATTAAACATTTAGCTGGGTATCTTGGGGAAAAGAGGGTGGGAGATAGAATATCTAAGGTCACAAATAGGTATCAAATGGCACCTTGTAACTTAACTTGTTCAATTGCCTGTAGTACAACTTGGAAACAGAAAGGGATCCTGTGGTTATTGTTATTTCAACTACTGGTACTGGAGAACCACCAGACACTGCCCGCAAATTTGTAAAGAAAATTCAAGACACGACCTTGCCACCTGATCATTTTGCACATCTCCAGTATGGATTACTAGGTGATGTAATATTTTCTCTATTACTGCAGAACTTGTTTGTCAGTGAATAATTTTTGTATTTTTTACTTCTGAATAGGTTGTTAGGGTTTTTTTAAGTGCTTATAAAACATTTATAAGCATTTTGTAACATAAACACCTTTTTTGTGTAATGTCCTCTAAGAGGAATAACGGAAAAATGTCACAAAAATAATTTGAATGTAAGCTGCCAATGCAGTTTTTTATAATTTAATTTTCTTTGCGTAAAAACCATATGATACAAGCTGTCTATAACTGTTGAAGTTTTAATTTCATGTCAAGTCTATGAACTAGATTAGTTCACTTGATTGTGTGAGTCGTTGGGTATTTTTCTATACAGAAGAAAAGGCAATATAAAATGCTCTGAAAGATAAGGTTTTTAAGATCACCACATTCCTTTAAATTTGCATTAATATTTTAATTTTGAATGTCATACTTATCAAGACAAGGACTGTAACTTCAGTTTAAAAATGGGTAAGCAAAATACAGATTTGGCGAAATGCATCTGATATATCTTGAGCTGATGCTAAGGTCACTTTGTTGAGTTTGCAGATTGCATTTGTAAGCAAACTCCAAAAGTGTCTATTTGAACCTGGGTTATTCTTACCTGGCAAGTTCAAGTTGATAGCTGGGAGTGAGAAAACTTCTAGGTGTCTAATGAGAAAGGTACCCACTAGAAAGAAATTTCTACTGGTTATATAATCTGGAAGTCTGAAATATATGGATCCCAGTCATGCAGCATTTTGAAATGTGCTATTGCCTAGTTATACAGTACAGTTTGTGAAATGGTTTGATTTTTCATAGCTGATTAAAAGCATAGGTGCATGTATGAAGGTAAGCATTGTATTAGTACTGACTTTCATTGTAGCAGAAATTATAGTGTCTAAGTTACAACATGTTTCAAGTCTAACAAGTTAATAATACATTCACAGTATCCATTTCATCCGGTCCAATGAAGTGTTTACTCTAAATATTGTACTTGAGTGAGAGTAAAGTCCTCTTAAAAGAAAAAAAAAAGGCTGTTACAAGGAGAGAGGAGTAGCCCATTATTAGGTGGCATCATGTTTAACCCCAGCTGGCAACCAAGTCCCACACAGCTGCTCTCTCATTCCTCCCACCTGCTCTGTTGTGGGATGGGGGAGAGAATCATGGGGGTAAAGGTGATAAAACTCATGGGTAGAGATAAAGACAGTTTAATAGCTTATTTTGGGGCAAACACAATTTTGTTTGAAGTGCATATATATGTGCAACATCTGAATAATACAGTTACATACACAAGTGTGTATGTATATGTAATTACATTTATCATAGAATGATAGAAGCCTGTGTTGGAAGGGACCTTAAAGATCATCTAGTTCCAACCCTCCTGCCATGGACAGGGACACCTTTCACTAGATCAGGTTGCTCAGAGCTCCATCCAACCTGGCCTTGAATACTTTCATGAATGGGGCATCCATAACTTCTCTGGACAGCCTGTTTCAGTGCCTCACCACGCTCACAGTAAAGAATTTCTTCCTAATATCTAACCTAAACCTACTGTCTTTTGGTCTGAAGCCATTTCCCCTTGTCCCCCTCACTACATGCCCTGGTAAATAGTCCCTCTCCATTATTCTTGTAGGCTCCCTTCAGGTACTGAAAGGCCACAATTAGGTCATCCCAAAGCCTTCTCTTTTCTAGGCTGAACAATCCCAATTCTCTCAGCTTTTCCTCATAAGAGAGGTGCTTCATCCTCTAATTGACTTGGTAACACTCCTCTGGACTCGCTCTAACGTACCAGATTCTTCTATTTGCCTGCAAGAAAATCCTGTATTGTCTTTGCAGGTCTTTTTATGTGTAGCCTGGGTGGCTGCCTGATTGACATGATTCCTTTCCTTGATTTTCCTAGGTCTGGGAGATTCAGAGTACATGTTCTTTTGTAATGGTGGAAAGACAGTAGACCGACGACTTCAAGAACTTGGTGCCCAACACTTCTATGGCACAGGATTAGCAGATGATTGTGTAGGGTAAGAGCTAAATGGGTTTGGATTTTATTTCTCGGAGATGCAATATTTGCATGTGTATTTGGCTAAATGCTCTGAACCATTTGAAATCTGTTGAACCTGGATACTCAGCACCTCATAGGAATGAGTTCCACCTGAGCACAGTATGCCTTTTCAATCTCAACTGCAGTTAAATAAAACTGTTTTTAAAGTGTGAGCAAACATCTCAAATAGCTGGAAAAACAAGGAATATTTAGCAGTTTTAGAAATTGCATAATCCAGAGTAAGTGCAGGGGTTATAAATGTAGCTTTTTCTTTTTTTTTTTAAGGGAGTGGGGGGCAGGATCTCTGTAGAGGAATTATGTAAGATTATTTTCCTGTTTGCTGTGGAGGAATTATGTAAGAAAACAACTCCCTCCCTGTTCTGCTGTTCTTTGTGGCCAGTAGGTTGCAGTCTTGACTAAGTTATTTTGAACTGCAGCTTATGTTGGTTCTGTGCATGCTGATGCAAGGCAGTTGAACACAGCATTGTCATAACCATAAAACGTATATCTTGTGTTCTAAAATAATAAAAATGGGCCATTAGTGTAAGCTATTGATGGTGCTGTTGCACAATGAAGAGTTGCGTATTCTGGTACCATTCCTTCAACTTCCTGTCATAAAGTTCAGCCTATGTGAAAATACAAATGAGAATCTGGAAGAAGAATAAGGCTGTTACATATTTTAGCCTTCACAAATTTACATAGTGATAACAACTAAATAATTTTCTTTTTTTAACAAAAAAGGAATCTTGGTAACAGCTGCAGATATATATGAAAATGGAAATGGTGGTTTTAGCTTTTGCAGTATTTTCATTATTTGTAAATTAACAGTCCAGAAAGTCACAGTAATTCATCCATGCATTTCTTCTTTTTTTTTCCTCCTCCATTCCCAGTTTGGAATTAGTGGTTGATCCTTGGATTGATGGACTTTGGCTTGCCCTCAAGAAAGCATTACTGTTGCAGAAAGAGAAAGAAGGCATGAACAACGTTGTCAGCGCTGTTTCTAGCTCTCTCTCTACAGCTCCGCATGTTGTGCATGAGCTGAACTTAAGCTCTGAAGTACAGAACTTGAGGCTAGAAGATGAGGGAGCAAGGAATGCTGATGTTCTGTCACAGAACCAGGATGCCATCAGTCCTGTGGCTCCAGCTAGAAACAGTGAAGCTTCACTTGTTCATTCCATCCCTCCTGTCTCTCAGTCTGCTCTTAATGTTCCTGCCCTGCCACCAGAATACATAGAGGTGCAGTTTCAGGACACCCATGGTGAGGTAAGGACTTCACTCTGATGAAAGCCTCCGGCTCTCATGTAGGAGTGTGTATTCCTACATACAGCTCAAAAGAGCAAGTGAATACTTACACAGAGCAGATACATCCCCGGATGCACGAATTTTAAGTAAAAGGCCCATTTATATTGTGAAAATGTGGTTGCCACCGTATGAGTTATGGACACTTATGTCAAGATATAATTTAGTTAAATAGTAGTTTGGCATTGCACTGTCAGGGAGGCAAGACTTCAAATCCTCAATGGCTTATGTTACAGTGGTGAAGACATCTTCTGTAGTAAGGAGTACAGTACAGTTTCTGTTCAATTTTTAGTACTTTTAGAACACATTGAGACTCTAAATTACTCAAAGTCTTGCTACATACTTAATAACAGAGAAACTTGCCATTTGTAAAAACATGATCATAATTTTAGTATTGGAAATGGAAGATGAACTGTAAATCAAAAGCCAAATTGCTTTTCTTATGAAGCCATGTTGAACAAAGACCTGCTGTACAAAGAGAAGAATTAGCATGTGCTGGAAATTATGTCCAGTTGTCAAGCATGACTCAAACATTTCTGGTTGCCTGCAAAGGGCAGATGTTTTGGTTATCCATGCAAGGAAGCAGTGAATTCTGGCTGCTCTTTAAATGACAGGGAACCAGGAGTGGAGTGTGGTGACACAACTGGCACCATCCCACAATACCCAAGCAAGCAAACCAGGAGGTTGCAGCCAGGATCATCCAAGAATTGAAATCATCAAGCAAGTTGGTGGGAAGGAGACAGGTCTGGGGCCAAGCCAAGTATTGGTCTGGTCTCAAGATCCCGGTCTGAATCTGTGTTCAATCATAGGCATGGTTGTGGTTGAGCTGCCAATCAGTACTCTTTTAATGCAGCTCAGGCAGGGACTGAAGACCCAGGACTGAGCTGAGATGGGGTTTCTGGTCACAATCCTCTGGGGTGGCTGCTCACAATCATGAAAGCCCTTTAGTATCTTAAGGACTGTGACACTGTTCAGAGTGTTACTGGTAATGCTGAGAGAATCACTTAGTCTAGCTAATGGAATTATGTTAGAGTTACAGATTTAAACACTGGATAATTTTGCTTTTCTTATAAACCTCATATTGTGTTTGGTTTTGCTCAGGTTGTAGAATTTAATAATCCCAATTAATTATTTTGAGATTTATGATTTAGAAGTATTTGTCAACTAAAGATTAATAGTTGGTTTGAAGGTGGTGCTACAGTACTTAAGAATTCGTTTTCTTGAAGTCAGCATATATTCACATTGTCTCTAAAATAATTCCTCAGGTTCTATTATGGTTGCCTTAATTTTTCTATAGGTAGAAAAAAGTAAATTTTGCTTTTGAACAGCAAATGAAAAAAACTGAATCTGCTAATTTGGAATTCAGTGACAGATTAAAGATTTTAGTCTAGATTTCACGTATAAAGCTGCATTGTTGTCTTGAGCCTTGGAAGGAATCGAATGCATGTTTGGGTTTTTCAGTTTTGGCACTATTTTTGACATAGTTGGCTAGATCTTGTCAACAAGTAGGTTCCATGTAGGGTCATGTTTGGTTTTTCAGGTATCAAATAATTCATGTCCTCTTTTGTTCTATCATATTGCAACAGCCCTGAGTATTTTTTGCCAAGCATAGCTGAAGTTGGTGTGTTTTGAAATGCATCAACTTGAGCTTTGGATATCTCTAAAGGGAGACTCCCTGGCATTTAAAGAAGTCTGGATATATGATCTCTGTAGTTACTTATATGATCTTATATGGCTGTTGAGTCTCATGGTTGAATTAGCAAGCTGCTGCTTATTTATAGCAGAGCAATAATGGGCTTAAGCATTTGTGGCAAGTATAAGATAATACAGTTTATCTCAGATCTTGATTTCATTATGCCTTGAACTTGACTTGGGGGGAATACAAATTACACAATTACCACAATTACCACAGTCCAGCCGATGCACAATGAGTTGATATGGCCCAGACCATTAATCACCATAGCAAAATTTTAAGAGAATAAAAAAACCCTTCCAACTGTTGGCCTCTAGTGATTCTCTTGTCTCCTTTTGTTAAAGAGGAAATGTTCAGATTAAGGAATATTGTATTGGTAGAATAATTCCATTCCATTTGACAGAGTATTGTTATGAACATAAGGTATATTTCACCTCTTTGCATTTTTGTCTGCATTGATCTCAAATGAAACTTGTGGACTATACTGGTGAAGGCTATAGTCTGATCTTCAAGTGACAGCCTTTGACAGATGTGATCTGAATTTATTGTTGGTGCACATTTGCAATTCTTGGGGCACGTTTTTATCTGTGTAGAAATGTCATGGTATAACATGAGCTTTTGTAGTGTGGGGTTTGCTGATCAGCTTTACATTTAAGTCCTGTTATAAATTGCCCCTAATAATAAGCCCATATTGACCCCAAAGTAAATTTGCAGTGATGTAGCTTCTGTTCTTATTTCTTATGTCCAGTCTATACAGCTAGTAAGCCTTTAATTAGGCAGGAGTTTTCTGGGGTTTAACATAAATGCCATTCTCTAATTGGCTATTTTCAAGGCAGCTCTTGAAAAATGAAACAGCTAGCTGCATTTGATAATAAAGTAGGCCCATTAAACTGTTCAAGCCTACTGACTCCTTATAATTGAATATGTGCCTGTTGCTGCTTAGATGTGATTTTTAAAAATGTAGAGCAAAACACTCTATATATAGAAGATTCATGTTTTTCCTCATTGTTTTCAGTTGTTTTCCCAGATTGTTCAAAAACAACAAACCTGTACCAACACTAATTCTTGTATGTCATAGTAAGCTGTCATTCAGCTGATTTGCATTTTTAGTGTAAGTTTTTGTGTCTTCTTTTTCAGAATCCACATCTGTCCTCACTTATCTCAGAGGGAACAACCTTTGAAGTGCCAGTTACAAAAGCAGTTCAGCTCACTAGAGAAGATGCAATAAAAACTGCATTGCTCTTGGAACTTGATATTTCAGTAAGTTAGTGATGACTTTTTTTCTTTAGCAGGTTAAAATGAAGGGTGAAAAGCGTGTGTGCTGTGTATAGTAATTGAGAAGGAAAATTATTTGACTGTTTAAAAAGAAAAAATAATTCCTTAAATAATAGGATGTCAGCTTATGCTGATCCATTTTGTAAATGTAAAGTTTGATTTATTCACTGAAAACCAGGGTTCTCTGGAATCAAAAAGAATAAAGTGTCAATTTATTTGTTGTTCCATGGATATTGTACTGACTGAAATACCTTTTTGAAGGAAATTTCCAGTGGAGATAGGCTATCAGGGAATGTTGAAAATTAATAATCTTTCAGTTTATAAGTATACAACTTGAAGAATATTCATAAACTGCATAGTAAATGGTGACTGTTCGTTGTGGTGGGTAATCTACACAAGTAGTAAATTGACTAGTATTCTAAGAATTGTTAGCTCCTGAGCACTGTTTCTGTCTCTGGCATTCATTTTCTCTGACTTGTTAACATGCTGCTCAAACTGTCAACCTCAGTTACCCTCAGTCAAAAAACTGGTTTAGTGTATTCAGTGAAGATCATGCTTTGTATACTGGTTTGAAGATGAAAGGCAGGCAGAGAGTGCTCAGTGTTACTTTATAAGAAATCTTTGAAAGGAAAGTATATTGCTATTGAGTGGTTTCCCAGATTTGTAAAATACTGCTTTTGGGATGTTCTGATTTTGGTAGTAACTTTTACTACACTCTTTTAGGCTAATCTTTATCAATATACATAGTACATCTTTGAATTCCAGTTATAAAGAGTCTTTTAAGTTTTGAGCAACTGATTATCTGACCAACACGGGTTTTTGCATATATTTTTATGTATACATGCATTCTGTCTTCAGCACCCACTGAAAATGTAAGCATTTTTTTGCCTTTTTCACTAACATTCTTAACAGTCTGCATATGCAGGTTACCTCACCTGATGCAAGGCAACATAATGATGCCAGTATAATTCTGTACATTCCTTTAACAGGCAGAAGCTTGAGCAGGGTTTCAGCAATTGCCCACAAGAACCTCAGGCAACTAAGTAGAATCTAGATCTTAAGGTTTGAATTTCCACTGTGCTCATGCCTTGCTATTTTTCTTTGTCCTCCAGAAAATAAAAGCAATTGGGGTAATTTCAGTCACAGTTCATCAAATAGTTTAACCAGCAGATTTTCTTTTAGTGATAATGTATCTGTATACAAAGCTACATTTCTCTGCTCTTCTCAAACCAGAAAACAAAGTACATCAGCAATTAGTGATCTGGGCTGATTATATAATACATCCTCTTAATACGTATTTATTTTCCTTCTGTGTAGGCTGCTCAGCAGTTCTCATTAAAGAATGTCCAAATATTTTCTAGTTAGTAAGGTTAAACCTGGAAAGAAAACATGGCTATTTCATTTCTGATGTGCTCCAATCACTGAAGTGTTAGTACAGAGTAAAAGAATATATTGACTTAAAATTTGAGTGCAATAGTAGGAAGATTGTTGTCAGGAATGGGGATGCTGTTAGCCTTGATTTGTGATACGATTTAATAGAAATGATCTCTTGTTTTAAAATAGGATACCGTCTTTGACTACCAACCTGGAGATGCCTTCTGTGTAATATGTCCCAACAATCCCAATGAGGTGGAAGAGCTTCTTCACATTTTGGGACTTTCTGAAAAAGGAGATGACTTTGTTTGTGTAAAGGTTAAGGAGGGCACTAAAAAGAAAGGTATGGCATGATGCACTGGTCACAGACTAATGCTCCTTTCTGTGTTGGTAGTAGTTGGTAAGCATAGTTCTGAACATTTTTACCTTTAATATTGGAACACAGCTGTCATTTCATGGAAGCATGTTGGAAGTCACAGCGATGTGTTAGAAAAGATAGGATGCATAAGAATGTTGCTGCTGATTTTATTATAGATGAGTTAGCTTCTGACTGGGATTGGCATTGGTGTTCATCCATCTCTTTCTTACTCTCTGGTCCTGTATGTTTATGAAGATGATGCTTTAATCACATCACCTTACAATCCCCCACTTGAAAGTAAAATCTCCGTGCACAGCCCTTCACATCAATCTGTTTACATCCTAAGAGGGCTGCACTCCTGAAGTAGAAGCCTTAGTGGTGCTGCAAGGTGCCTTTTAAGGGGCTTCTAGGTCCATGTGATCTGTTCTACTGAGTCTTATGATCCCATGCTTCAGAAAGGTAGCTGCAGGTTCAAGGAATGCCTGTGGACTTGTGCAGATTACTCCATTCTCACATTACAGTTGGTGTCTTAATCGTGCTACTCAGTTGTGCCTTTATTTCCACAGGAGGGGGTTAGGAATCGTTGTTGTTCTGGTCTATATGTAAGTCAGGTCTCATGGTGAGATTCCCTGCATCATTAAGGGCAGCACAAGCTGTCCATTAAGTATGAGATGTAAATGGGTCCCTTTCTTGAAATTCACAGGGTAACACAAGTAGTTTCTTAATGAGATGAGTTCATGTGACAGACTGTGTTGGAACATATCATATGGGATGTCCAGACGCAGCTGATCCCTATCCTTGGCCCCACTCCAATAACTAATCTCTGCTGGGCAGGGTCACCAGTTGTATTTGGTGCACAGCTAGTGTCAGTTTCAGCCTGATCCCCACACTGGGGATAAACCCTGCATCTGCAGGGCCGGTCTAGCTGTTATTCAGCCTCATTGTGATAAACCCCTTCCCCATGCACCTCCCTCTCAAGGAACCCCCATTAGCTTTATTCCTCTGGAACATACACCCTTCAAACACACCAGCTTCCCTTCCCAATCTCACCAAAGGCTCCAGAAAGGCCCCGGCCCCGGCTTTGTAACAAACTGTATTTGGGTCAGGGCTGGTCCTGAACACCTTTGAGATTAAGGCAGTGCCACTCCATCCAGAACCCAACAACTGCACAGGCAAGTATCAAGAGACTGGGTGGTGTGGGGGATTTCACAGGTATGCTACTTCTACTGTTTACTCTGTTTTATGGATTTTACAGAATCAAGCACATTTACAAAGGAAGCAATTCCAAGGGAGGGGTATAGAAAGGAGAAGGTAATGGAGAGCAAAAAAGCATTAGATGTTCCTAGGAAGGTGGTCTTGATACTTTGTTCCTCCTGAAGGCTAAGAGGTTTTTAAACTGTGCAAATCACAGCCCTGCTTGCTGGCTACATAAAACACAACTCTCTCTGTAAAGTAAAGACAGTGTCAATAGCATGTTTAAAGTGAAGGTCTTCTTGAACAAGCACGGAGAGGTATTCTCTCCTTCCTGCCTACAGTAGTTCCCTTTTTTCTGCTATACTGTTATTGCAGAAAGGATGTAAAACTGCCCTAACAGGGCACTTTGAGTTCAGCAGTGTCAGAACAGTTTCCATGTGGAACCAAGTCCGTATAGCCAACTGAACATAGCTTAGCCCCTTGACTATTGTATACTCAAAAAACTATCCTTCCAAGGCACAGTTGATAAAAACTTTGAATATCAGTGCTCTCATCCTATGTGTAAACCCAGGTTACTATATCTCTGGCTGCCTAATGCAGCATTAATCAGGCAAAAAAGGTGAAATTGTGTTATTTATGCAACATTTTTCCATATCTTACATGTAAAATGACATGCCTGTTTGTGAATCTTGATGGATGATAAAGGAAAGAAAGATCATAACACTGGATTGCAGCACAAAGAATCAAAGTTCTTGGTTCTGTTATTGAGTCTTCTCTGTGATCCAGAGCAATTCATTCTTTGATACTGTGCTGATGAGCAGAAGCTAATTAAGTTACTATAACTTAATTACTTTTTGTTGCCAATCGGAACCAAAGAATTCAGCTCTTCCTAGAAATGTTCCAGAGTTCCTTTGCTTTTGAGATGGTTGTTTTTCCACTTCATTTGCATTTCTGAGGAATTTGTAATAGTTACTACAAACTGAAAAACCTGAGAGAAGAACTTGGACAGTGTGCTGTGCATCTGTTGCATCTCTATGATTTACCAGGAATTCCACTGAATTTTGTTTGCCACCTCTCTATGTTCGGTCTGTCTGATTAAGTAGATAAGTTGAGAGGACAAAACAGAAATTATTTGAAGTTTGGTGCAAAGTCTATTGTTTAAATACTGGATTTCTGTAGTTGTTTTTTTATTCTATGTACCAGCATCCTAGGAAGAGGATGAATTACTTCCTGTAACATGTTCTCAGCATGTTCAAGAAGAAGTATTTTATATAAATATGAAAACAGACACTTCTTTCCTGCATTATAAGTATGCCAATCCTCTTCTAAAATTAAATTTTCTTCTTTGTATCAAGAGTTCAGGGGTAAGATGGAATGTCAGTGTATCTCCTTCCTAGATATGGAACCTGTAGAGAGTAAAGGAGAGATTATTTGATTGTACAGAAAGCCCTAGGATCTGCTGAGCCATAGAAGCTCCAGCATGGCACTGGCTGTGTACACCTTTGAATAGCTCATTAGAAAGCTTCAGCATGTTTTGGTTTTCAAGAGTACTTATTGATGGAGGGAAAAATGTGGATGTTTCTTTTCCTGGTCAGTATTCCTTTGAATTTTTTGAAGGTGGAAAATAGCAACAAAGCCTGGAGTGGTTATCACTTAAATTTATTTGAACACCATGTGATATTTTCTACAAGTTTTGACTTTTCATTGGAACATTGTCACCAATACTTCATTGGAAAACTTCTTGTTCTTTAACTTATAATTTCCACTAACCAACTGGGGCTCAAACATACAGAATTAATTGCAGTTTAACTGTCTTATTTCTTGAAGGAACAAGCACTTTGTGATTTCATTATTTTTATTAATAGATGCACATTTTGCTTTGTTCTTTTTTTCCTCCCACTGAACTAGGAGCATCTCGTCCACAACACATCCCTGAAAGAAGCACTCTGAAATTCATTCTAACCTGGTGTCTGGAAATAAGAGCAATTCCCAAAAAGGTGTTTATGTGTTTGTTCTTTTAAAGATAAATCCTTAGTAATTTTATGCTATATTGGTTCTTACAGATCTGTTCTTGCTTTGTGTGTAGTTTCTATTTTTTTTGGTTTATAAGGATGGTCAGTTCTTATGCTGCTGTTTCTACTTTGCTCTGAGAAATTTCATTTCTGGTACTTTATCTGGCAAACATTCTTGTTCTGCAGTACCTTGATTCATAACTAATCTGGAAGTAAGTAGAAGAGTATTAGATAATTTGGTGCCAGATAACTGGAAGGCTGACTGAACCTGGCCCTTTAGTCATTTTAGAGAAAACGTTCTTTCTAATCAGAGGGAGCCATATCTATCAAGTTCTGTCACATGTTGCTGTATGCAAATATACCACAGGGTCCTTTAAATTATTTTTTACTGAGCATTTCAGTAACCTAGCGGAATTCAAAGAAAGATTTTTGCTTGTACAGTATTTGTTCTCACAGCATATAAATATTATTTTCCTTTCATTCTGTGCATGTAAAAAACTGAAAGCTTTTAACTGGAAAAGTATGTGTATTTTTGGTATTGTCAAAACACATTTTGAAGATAGCTTTGTATGAAGGATGAAGCTAAACAGTTTTGTTGGTTGGGGTCTGAGGGAAATCAGTTCTTAGAACGACCTTTTTATTCAGTTTACTGGATTTTACAGCCAAAGAGAATCTTCCAGTTGTTTCAACCTTTTCAAAACCACATTTAACAGTTTTGAAAATATGACTCAACAATAAGACTAGGCAGAGGGTCTTGGCTGGGGAATATCGCCATAGCCAGTTTTGCTGTATTAACTGTTCAGCCTAAAGTGTGGTTTATGTATCTCCATACTCAAAACTATTGTCTAGAAGCTCAGTGATTGAGTACATTCACATTACTTTCCAAGTATTCTTTTGTGTAGAACGTGTCATCTGATTGCATTTGGTGTTTTGGATCACTTTTCTTTTATGCACTGTGTCTATTTCCACCTTTCTTTTTGGGAAAAAGAAACTTCTAACTGTTTACATCTGATTTATTTTATCTTGCAATGCTCAATTTAAGTTTTGTTTAAGAAAAGTTTACAGTACCATTATGTAGGCATAAAGTATGGAATAAAACAGCACAGCGGCATTTACATGACTCATTAAATACCATACTTTATTTATGGTCATACCTCTTCTAAGACTTTTTATTATTAATTTCCTGGCTTCTGTAACTTCAGAAATGATGTTGTGTCTTAAATTAATTTGTGTTATGGAGCTGCCTAACTGAAGTGTAAGTGTGGGAATAAAGGCCTTTCATTAATTCGGAATTTTTTAGGGAATGGCTTATGCCTGTTTATTTGTCTCTCCCCTGCTCAGGGATTTTCTCCTAACTTGGCCCAGACATTAGAAGAGCAGTATTAAAAAAAAAAAAAAGGTACATTTTTGATAGTAGGTAAAATGTGCATTGGGAAATAAATTGTATTATTCATTAACCTGCTGCCTGTCCCCAGTCAACCCAAGTTTTTCCCAGTTTTGTGACCATTTTTCCAAAAGTACAAGTTTTTTTACCCTTCACTCTTTATTTTCTTCCCTACAGGCATTTTTGCGAGCTCTTGTAGAATGTACCAGTGATGCAGGAGAAAAACGGAGGCTTCAAGAGCTTTGCAGCAGACAAGGAGCCTCTGATTACACGCGCTTTATTAGAGATTCTAATGTTTGCTTCCTGGATTTACTTCATGCTTTTCCAAGCTGCAAGCCTTCACTTAACCTGTTAATTGGTAAGTGACTGATTTAGATTTAATTAGATTTTCTGAAAATGCATCAGACTAAATGTTCAATTTCCCAAGAAAGGGGAATAACTGTTCAGTTAACTGCTTTAGGAATATTATACTTTCTGTAATGATCAAGCTGAAACTGTTGTTGGGGAACAAAGCTCTCTTCTACAGTTTGTAGTCTTTGCCCTTCATTCTGCAAACACTTAGGTTCATACCTATGCTTTCAATGACTCTGGATTACTCCTGTACGTACAGAATAAGCATAAGGTTCTTGCAGGATTAGGGTCTTTCCAAGTCAGTTCATCAACTGTTTACAATGAAAAAAGACATGTTTTTACACCTCCTAATTTCTCTGCCTAGATGTTAATTTCCTGCACTTTTTCTGTTAAAACAGAATGGTTTTCCCAGTTTGTCTGTATTTATTTAATGTCTAACACACTCACTGGATTCCTGATACAAAACATTGAATGAGTGATACTCCCAGCTGTGACCATCTCAAATACATCTGAAAATACTGGCAGTTAGTTTCCAAATTAGAGTCCAGAGTTTCTTGATATGTTTCATAGTATAAATTGAAGAAATTGCTTTTTATGTTCTTGCAGTCATCTTCTCCACACCTATCCCAAGTTTCTCCTTCTTAATACACTGTGGGGATTTCAAAAAGTAAATACAAGCTCTGTTTCACTTTGTATAAATACACAAATTTCAACAGTGAAAGTAAACACACTTAGCATTTCAAAGGTGGTATTGAATGTGCTGTAGCAACTTAACTGAGTAAAAGGAAATCTCAAAACTTTTTGAAATGTGTTCCCCAAAGGAAATAATGTCCTGAATGAGTTTAGTGTCTTCTTTAAGCCATTGCACTGCACTGACTTTTCTTAAGTCTGCCTAGCAACTGCCCTTATGTCACAGAGCATCTTTAAAATATGTCAGAGTGTCCATGTACTGGCAACAATGGTAGTTCTGTTTATGTACATACATATGTATATATAAACTTGTGTGTGTGTGATATATATAGTGGGTTTCCTATTGAAAAAATGCTGAGTAGACTCTCTCCGTTGTTTTTTAGCTGAGATTTCAAAACTTTGTATAGGTACTCGCAGTGGTTTGAAATTTAATTGGCACATCTGCTTCTAGGACATTATATGTAGGAAGCTTTCAGTGAAGCAATTCCTGTTGTGAGAGTTTTTGAGCTCATAGATGAAAGGTAGGGAAAATTAAATTTCATACTTCACCTTACCTACTAGCTACTGGCATCTCTTCTATGCACTTTACAGTTGGTTTTAATTGACCAAGAACCCCATTAAAGAACTGTTGGGGCCTCATTGTATAGGATTTCTAATTGATGATCCACAAAGTCTAAAACCCATTTAAAATAGAGTTCAAGTCTTAATAGCTTATTTCTAAACCACAAACACTGAACCTTAATAGAGTCAAATTACAGTTAAATTAAAATATCTTGTAATCTGTTACAGTGCAAGCACTCATTATGTGAGTGAATCAAATATGTGATGCTTCTTTTTTTCTATTCTTCAGAACACCTTCCTAAATTACAAGCCAGATCCTATTCAGTGTCAAGGTAATAAAATATTCAAATTATATCTCCTTGGTTATTTAGGTATGCTTTTTTCTCATACATGTTTGTGTACATTATAATCTAAAGAAGAGAGGGAGGAGGGAAGGCTAAAACTTAATCATGACCCTATTACAAAAAAACATGATGTTTGACAAGTATTTCAAACAACATTGATTTGAATGTCTGGCAAGGCTTTGGTAAAGTTCTCAAGAATAAGCTCACTCATGTGTGAATGTGATAGGCATTCGAGTTTCCCTCTGTAGACACTGACCTCTGAGTCCAACCCTAGGACATTTTCTAACTATTTATAGAGACGCGGTTTTATGACCACTGAGAATCTTGATTGAAGTGATTTGGGCTGCAGATGGACTGGCTGCAAGATTGTACAGCTGTCTCTCTGGTTTTGGTTTGGTTTTTTAATACTTCTGTTTTTGCAGTTCAAACTTGTATCAGCCAGGAAAGCTGTGCTTTGTATTTAATATCGTGGAGTTCCCTGCCTGTCTCACTAGACCAGTCTCCCGGAAAGGAGTATGTACAGGGTGGCTTGCTGAATTAGTTGCACCTCTACTGCACCCCAGTAAAACCACTCTGGATACAAAAGGAGAAAGCTCTTCAACTGTAAAGGTATGAATATTAGATCAAAACTCATTCACTGTTAAATCTTTGCACATTTGAAACAACTGCAGGTTTCTTTGTTCATTGCTGTGATGTAATGCAGGTATTTTGGTAGGATACACCTTAATTTTGCAGTTCTTCCTTACTTTTAAGTTTACCTCTGTAACATATCTAGAACTTCATTGCTCAGTACTAAAGTTAAATTTTACTTTTCTTTGCATACCTGAATTGTGAAACTTCCCATTGCTGAAAGGACAGGGTTGTTTTCCACCCTATGCCAGTCCTAAGTACATCTTGGAGGATGTTCTTGTGGACTAAACTATGGCTGTGCAGTTAAATGGTTATGACTGTTTGTACTGTATGAGAGAGGCACTTGGTCATTTCCAGGAAAGGGTGGCAGATAACAGGGGAGAAATTGTAAAGCTCACACTTGTTAGTCCTTGCAGAGTTTGCAAAGGCCAAGTTACTGAATATGGCACAGGGGACAGTCGTCAGTTTTTTCTGGTGTGTATCAATGATGCTTTGGCATGATGCTTANGTGTAATTAATTGGTCTCAAAGTTACTAGGTGTAAGCTAATTATTAAAAAATTGAAATTCTACTATATAATTAATATGATAAAAAAACTACTGCCAGTCTAATTTATATTTGATTATGAAAAATGGAAACAAGCATAGAATTTGGTTGAAAGAAAACTGTGCCAATAATTCAAGGTGTCAGGCAAAATGGAAGAAAACCCCATACAAGTTATCTTAATTTTTTATAACTAATGCAAAAGACAAACTGATTCATATGTGCATCATATATCTTATTTCAGTGTTCACATCTGCTCTTTGTTTAAAGTATAATTGATTTGAAGTTTATTGAAGATCCAACATGAAAAAGAGGTGGTTAAAAAGAAAAAGAGGGATTATCACAGAATGAGTCTGGATAAAGTTCAGAACTATTTCCATCTGCTTTGCAAGCTAGAATTCAGTATAGACAAAGGTGCAGCAATACACATACATTGCAGGAATATGTGAAATAACAATAGAAAATAGATGAGTGTGATCTTGTGCAAAAATACCTTAGATTAATTGAATATACTTTTCAGTATAAACGTGTTTACCATTTGCAGTCTGTTTTAAAAAAATTACCAGTTTGGAATCACTAATAGAGAAAATAGCCTCCTAGCTCAAGTGTGGTTTGAAGTATATACATAAATACTGTTCGCCACCAGCAAGAATTATACTGGTTTTTTATCATAATGAAACCAGGAAAATAATCCTGTTTAACTTTGTTGTATCTGTAGTGAATTAGAGTGTAAGAAGTCAGTAGTGCTAAGCCACTCAAGTTTACAGAGCAAAGTTTAAATAACTTGGTCTTGTGCCTCCCTCCTTCCTTAAACTTGAAATTCAAATCCTTTCATAATTAATGTGCAAAACAAATTAGATGTTTGCTTATGACTTTAATGGATGAAGCTCTGCTATAGCTGCTGCCGAGCCTTGAATAATCTTTTAAAAAAAGTCCTCTCTTGTTTTCTATACATCATGTTGGCCATGTCTCATAGGATAGTTGTGGCGCTCCTATAAAAATTGTATTTAGGCCTCCTTTCAGACACAGATTCGAAGAATAGAATTACAGTTCATCAGTGTAATTATATAAAACATTTTCCAAGATCTTTGAGCTCTTATCTGCCTCACCTCACCCATATGCATTTTTGGAAATCATGTAAAACTTTTAGGAAAATTAAGGAAGCAAGCGCCTATCAATAGGCTTGAATTCACTATAAACAAATCCTGACCTCCAGTGGATTCTTTTTAGATGCCCACAACTCAAAAAGTTGAGTTGCCCATAATAGCAATAAACTAGCTTTAATCCCCTTTCAGTACCAACATCAAACTTTCCGTGAATTCTGTAATCCCAAATTTATAGTGCAGTCAAATTCCGTATTCAGAAGCTCGCATCTGTGTGATTTTCCTGTTTTCCTCCAGATGGATTAATAGGTTTGTAAATGTGGTATGAGAGCTTTTTTTTGTCAGAAACTTATGTGAACTTTTTCTGAATGTTTATGTGGCATTAAAGATAAACTCTGAAGCTCAGGATTTGAAAGGGTTTGTGGATATATATGCTATGTAAATATCCTGAAGATTCTGGAAAATGTCATGGTGTTTTCACTGCTTAAGAAAATTCTTCAATTCTATTTTATCTCATTTGATTTTAGATATCTATTTTTCCTCGTCCAAACAATACTTTCCACTTACCTGCCGACCCATCTGTCCCATTCATGATGGTTGGTCCAGGAACAGGAATTTCACCGTTTATTGGTTTCCTACAACATAGGTATGTACCGAGCTGTTATGTGGAAAGCAGCCTTTTGTGATGTTGAGGAGAAATACATCCCCAGGTTATGAGTTTAAATGAGTTTAAATGCAGTTAATCTTTTCTTTTCCTTTTTTTTGTTTTTGTAATGGTAGTATGCTGATTATAAACAGTCTTATTAAATCTAAACAAGCATTGCTTGTGTAGTTATTTGTTTTTCAAATGAGTAAAACACTTTCTCTGAATGTATTTAATATTCATATATGAGAATTTGAGTGAATTGCAGAGAGAGTAATAAGAAATTAAATCCTTTGTCTGTTGCTGGTAGAAGTCCTTTAAGAAAATGGTAGGTTTTATAAACACTGCTAGTTTGCTTGAGTTTGGTATTCAAAATCCATTTCCTTTGTAAGTGGCATCTGTTATTAGAAGTCTTGGCATGATGAATGTCAGGTTTTCCTCCCACACTCCCTTATTTCTGTGTGTTTTACATTTTGATGTTTTAAAATCAGGAGCTTGGCACGTGAACCCTCAACTTGGTGGCAGTCTTGGGGTTTGAGACTTTGTGTATGAGGGAGGGTACATCCCTTATTTTGCCCCTCCAACTCCAGCAGCATAATTTTGCAAGGCAAAGGGATGTTTGTTCAAAAAGTGACAGCACATCTTCAAGAATTATGTAAAAACATAATAATTCTGAAGAAATAAAGAACAGGAAGAGTGGAGTATTTGGGTGGGAATGGTTCTGAGTTTTATAGGTAAACAACACATCCTATTTCTGGGTGACTCATTAGATCCAGCAAGATAATAGAGTTTCTTGGATCCTGTAATAATTATTTTTAAAACATTTTCTTTGAGAGAAAAGTGAACTTTTGACATGATGTTTCTAACTTCATGCTTCTGCTTTAACTAAATCATTTTGTACCATCCTTGCTCCTTAATTTTAATTCCCAAATATGCCTTTATCTCAGAAGTATTTTGCCTTCTATTACAAGGATAAATTAAATCTCTCAAAATGCAACTAGAAAGTTGCAGCTAAAACTCCTTGAAAGTAATACTTTCAGCATTATTTCAAGAAAATGAAATAGCATTTCTGATGGTGTGATAGTTAATAGATTGTTATTCATGAAATCTAGCAGGTTTCTACAGCTGAATGGAAAGCATGCTAAAATGGCTGAGTTTTCCCAGGTGGTTTTACAGGACTTGCAATGAAGGATAAAAGGTAGTGACCTCCTTATTCAGCAGTCAGAATTGTTCTGTGGCATGTTTGGATGTGTCAGTCTTGACTATTTCGATATGAAACTGTTGACAAAAAAATAAAAATTTTGAAGTTGATTGATTTTGAGCTGGTCCGAAAGCGAGTAGGCAATAAAATCAAATAAGGAGGGTTTGACTTTGATTTACCTTAAGTCGTTTCACATTTCTGCCAATCCACAATTTTTTGAAAGTACTGCTTTAAATGAGAATTAGGTTATAGATGTTTCAGATTCTGTACTTGATAAAACAGGATTGAGATTTTTCTTGTCTGTTTAGGCAGAAGCTCAGAGAACAACATACAGACTGGGAATTTGGAGAGACATGGCTGTTTTTTGGTTGTCGGCATCAGGATCGAGACTATTTGTTCAAGCAAGTTCACTATTTAGTATTCATTTTGTGTTCATGAGGGAATGCTTGCCTTTGAGCCATTGCTAACAGGTTTTTATTACCTTTCAGAGATGAGCTGAGATGTTTTCTTGGAAATGGCACATTAACTCATCTTAAGGTTTGTTTCTCAAGAGACTCTTCAACTGCAGAAGTAGCTCCACCTAAATATGTGCAAGATGTCATTAGGCTTTATGCCAAGGACGTTGCCAGAGTCCTGCTGAAAGAGAGGGGTTACTTCTATATATGTGGGTGAGTAGAGTGGAAATGGACTGTCTCTGAAAGATAGCAGTGTTAGGAGGATTTTGAGGCTTCACAAAGAGCTGTCTGAAAGAAAGGACCAACGTGATGCTGAAAGAGCCTTCATGGAAAGCTAGAGTTTCATCCCTATGTCCATTGTTTTCCAGTATATATCATCTTGAAAATATAGCTTGTAACTGCACAGTTCCACTGACTATTTTAGTCACTTTTTTTTTAAATTCAGTTGCATTATAGGAGCTTTCAAGCTAATAGAGTTCTCTTTAGAAAATGAGATGCTATGAATGCATATGATGAGAAACTGTTCAGCTGTGAGGTAGTAGCAGTCTCCTGCTGTGGTCTGGGTGCTCCAGAATGCTAAAGCTCTGTAATAGTATTATATTTTAAAGTGGGAAATTTTATTTGTATATGCTAACTTACCTGGTAGTTCAAGATTTTTAGAAAATTTGTTGATAAATGCACAAACCGAATATAGGGCCCGGTGTCAGTATGTTCTCCTGCAGATATAAATGTCAACTATTTGTATTAAAAATAGTATCATTATTAAGTCAGGGTTTTGATGGCTTTTTTTGTTCTTCTTTTTTAATATTGGAACTGCATAGTGGTATAATAATAAAAAATACTTCAGCAGGTCCAATTCTTCCTAAAAGAAATCAATTATTCTGTGACAGCTCAGCTGGGGTTGCAAGGTTTTATACTTACAAATTACAGCATACCAAAAACTTTGTAATACTTGATTGAGTGAAACCTTGGTTACTGTCAATGCTCAGCTACATGAAAACTCAGAATATTGCTGCACAATACAAAAGTTATACTTTTGTTGGAGTTTTTTTAATGCTTCTTTTCCAATACTGTCCTGCCTCTGAAGCTATTGATAAATGGAAAATACACTATTACACATTTTCCTCCTCTATTTTTTGTTTTTCAGAGATAAGAAGCACATGGCTGATGGTGTAAGTGATGCTGTAGTTGACATTTTAAGCATGGAAATGGAAGCTGACAGATTGGAAGCAATGAAAATCCTGGCCATGCTTCGAGAAGAAAAACGCTATTTACAGGATGTTTGGAGCTAAATATTTGGATTTTCCTATGCCTTTGTAACAGAAAATACTTCTTTTCACACGTAGTCCTCTGACTAAAAGTTGTTGTCAAAGTGCAGTCTGTAGTGACACAAATGTTAACTTCTCTATTGACCTTTTAAACAGGAACTTGAAACCTATTAAGTGACAGCAAACCAGGCTGGCCTTTGAAGTGTATGGGTTTTTTAGAGGTGTTACATAATGGACTGTCTCAGTGCCTTGATTCTTTAATTTTAAGATTGGTTTAATGTATAAATGAAAACTTCTCCCCTTGTACAAGCATAATTATATCTTGACATTACATCATGTATTTTTTCCTATAATATACATATAAAGAAGCTGCAGATTAAATATGTCACACACTGATCTGTGTGTCATCAAATACATTACTGACTTGCCAAGATTTATTTGAATACTTCCTGAGACTACTTATATTTTTTCATCTTCACAATGACAGTAATTGCCAAAAGGAGTGATGCTGGACAGAAAGGTTACAAAAGAATTTCAGCTCCTAAATTCTCTTTAATACTTAGCATTTCATTCCATCATTAAAAATGTCTCAAAGTTTGCTACATTCCACACTATCCTTGTTAGATTTTCCTGCATAATTCTTTTGAAATTTTTTTCATTCTCTCTCTGAAATGTTTGTGGTTTAATTTGTGAGTAAACTCACTAGTTGGGCTGAATTTGGTTGCTTAGTAAATACTTTCTCAGATTACTAAATTAATTTTGTTAAATTAAAGACATAGTAAAATACAATGTTTTGAAAGCAGTTGCCCTTACATGACAATCCACTGCAAAAATCAAGTTGTTGAAAGCAAATTACTGATGTGTCTGGTCTTCTTTCTAAGGAGGGACATTTGGTGTACAGATAGGTGGAAGAGTAAAGTGTAAATCATTCATACTTCTCTTTAGATCCCTCCTCGCTTCCCTCTGCTTTTTCTAACTTCTAAATATCCATGTTGTCCTCTTGGTTCCATGTCATCCTTAGACCTTTAAGGATGAAAACAAAGTATGAGAGAATATTTTAAACAAATTAGTGTTTTCTGGGGAAAATTGACTTATGCATAATCAGAACCACATCATTTACTCCAAGTCTTGTGGTTGTCTAGTGATTATTAGTAAATTAGTAGGTAAAAAAAAAAAGAAAAATTACAATGATCATTTAAAATAAAATGTGTTTAAAGAAGAAACATTCCAGTGAAGTGCCTGGAATTAAGTTTTTGATATAACCTGTGTCATGGCTGGGCTTCGTGAACGAAGATTTGGGCAGGGCTCTCCCCACGTTTGCTGCAAACGCGCTGGTGGCTAAAAAGGCCAATGCGCGATAGGCAAGTCCGGTCACAAAAGGCACAGTGGAAAGTCTCCACAGGCTGTATTGGCGA